>PVJL010007330.1:0-79645 GCA_004026885.1 Lyroderma lyra | reverse complement strand
CTTGCAACAAACGAGGGAAATGGGGGAAAGGCACTACCCTTGAAATATTCTCGAAGGTCAAGTTTGAAGCTTGCTGAGCAGAGGCGAAAGGCGTCGAAAGTGCTTCTGCAGGGTCTGCAGGAAAGTTCTGCGCGCAGACTGATTCTGAAATACCTTTCTCCTAAACACCAGATTAGTTTCTCTGAAACACACATTGTACTGGTCACATCCAAAGGCTGATGGTGATAGATGATTTTTGTAAGCCTAGCGCTACACTGTGTATTTGTCTTGTACATTAAGGCTACACAGCTTTTTAAACTGCAAAGAATTGAACATGAAATCAGACAGCATTTAGAGCTACTTAGTAGTATCAGAAAGAGAGAAATAGGGGAATGAGGAAAGAAGGGTAGTGGTGGCTCAACACCTGCTAAAAGTGTGCAGTCTAACATTAGAGTCTTGGTCGCCATAGGTGAGCAGACTTCGAAAACAAATGGGGACTATGAAAAGAAAAACCAAATCCGCGAAGTAAAAACAAGACATAGAAATAGAAGGTTGTTACTGCCTTGTCCATCCAGACTCCGGTTTCTACAGCTACTGGTAAAGCGTATCAAGCTTTGCTTACTGCTCTGAACTGGCCTTGAGGCACATTGAGGGGGAAAAAGTCACTGGAAAAAACCGTGGTTTGTACAGTGCTTGAGATCCTCTAATGAGAAAGCAAGAAAATTTGTGAAGTGACCTTGTTTCATAGATATCTACATCGACACAGGACTATTTAAAGGACTCTCTTGTGAGAATTGAGTCAGTTCCCCCTCAAATCTTACACCATGGAGAAGTGAGTAGAGAGCCTAAGATTTGAAATAATATTGTATCAGCATTTTTCATTCAGCACATTTTTAATGGATTGCTTATGTATGCAAGATACACAGCATCATCTTCCGTGCAAGCACATTATATGCACTGTGACTCTTGGGTGTTCTAGAAATTAGGGAGAAGAACATGAATTCTCAGTTTGTGGCCTGGAGTTGCTCATCTTCTTATAGGGAGAAGAGAGGTAATGTAAATGTAGTACAATGTAACGTGGAGCATGGAACAACCTAAGTATCTGTCAGTATTCCAATACAGTGAAATACTCTGCAGTAGTTAAAAATGAATGGACTATTTTGAAAGCAATGTTGGATGAAAAAGCAAATTGCAAAAAAGTGATATTAATCTATCAATCTATATTAATATAAAATTTTTGAAAACCTCCCAAAATTCAAACGTTTTATAAAAACATGTCAGGAAAGGATATGTGTCAACTTTAGGATGAAGGTTATCCTTGGGGTAGAGAGATCCTTTGACTGTAAGGGATTTAGCCATATGCACAATGTTTATTTCCTTAAAAAAAAAAAGAATTAAAAAGACGAAGGAACACAGAAAAGTACGGGAAAGCTTTATAGAAGACAATTGACATTGAAGCTAAATTCTTAAAGTGATAAGCAAGAATTTAGTAGGAATATATAAAAGATAATTCTCTTTCTGAATACATGGGAAAAATAAATAATGAAGCTTCTATACTTTTTATATCATTTTAAATTTACATTTAGGAAAATTCACTTTTGGGAGATATACAATTCTATGAATTTTACAAATGTAGAGCCATGTAATCACCACCACAAGCAGGAAACAGAACAGTTTCATCACCCCTCTCCCCAGATTTCTTTGTGCTATCCTTTGTAGTGAACCTTAGCCCTTTGTAGTTAACTTTCCCATAATCTTAAACTCTGGAATCCACTAATCTTTTCTCCATTTCTGTACTTTGGCCTTTCCTAGAATGTCATATAAATGGAGTCATACAGTACGTAGCTTTTTTCTTTCTTCCCTTTCCTTTCCTTCTCTCTCTCTTTCTCTCTCTGTCTCTCTCGTGTGTGTGTGTGTGTGTGTGTGTGTGTGTGTGTGTCTAGCTTCTTTCACATAGCATATTGAATTGGATCTTCATCTGTGTTGTTGGGTGTATCAATTTATTCTTTTTGACTGCTGAGCAGCATTTCATTGCATGGTCATACCACAGATTGTTTATCCTTTTACCAGTTGAAGGCCATTTGAGTTGTTTCTGGTGTAGTTTTTTGATTCCAGGGACTGGACTTATTGCTGTCCAGAGTATTGTCACATATAATGTGCATCTTCTATGAATGGTTGCTGTATTGTGTTGATAAATGTGTTCACATATTTCCCTTAGAGGCTAAATCTGTAACCTGATGTTTAATGTTGTATAATGTTGAGCTAGGTAAAACCTCCCCAGCCAAATGTGTGGAAAAACACACATGTTCACAATCATTTGGAAGACGAACTTCAAATAATTTAGTTGTAATTAGTACAATAGTGGAGACTATAACTAGAAATGCTGATGATCAGCATGTACGAATTTACATGTGTGTGGCTGATGACCTACATTTCTAACTCTTTGAGCATCTGTGTATTTCCATTTGTGAAACTATGGTTTGTTTCTAAGTATTTCCTAAATCCTTGTTGAAAGATTGACCTTTGCTGTTTGACCTTTGAGCTTGACTGGAGGGATGAGTTCCTATACATCTGATGACAACTTATGTTGCCAGTTTAGGGCTTCTAAACACTTGTAAGGATTCAGAGTAATTCTAGATCCTGGTCTATACTGCCAACCCTGAAGGATTTGGTTTCTTCTTGTTTCATTTCCTCTTGTTTGTTTCTCGCTGGAACTCTGAGAAGCTGCCGGACGAGCTGTACAGAGTGGGCCCTGAGTTCAGGAACACAGTAAGTAACCCTGGAGGTACATAAGAGATTTTTAATGTGTCTCAGAATTCAAATGTCAATTGTGAATGATCTACTACTTAGAGCCTTATTTATTTATTTAAAAAGTCTCTAACCTTCTTGTGGACATGTGAAAGCTGTTTTTTCTTTTTCTTTTTTTTGCTTTTTGGTATGCGGGTAGCTCCCTGACCGGGAATCAAACCCAGGCCGCAACTCTGACGGAGCCAGCGCCGAAGCCTTAGCCACTACACCATCAGGGCACTCCTGAAAGCTGTTTTTTTTTCAAGGGTAGCTCTCGGTGCAACAGCGCCCCATTATTTGTGATTTTACTTCTGACAGGCTCAGTTTTCTACAGCCCGAATATATTAAATGAAAAATTCCAGAAATAAACAATTCATAAGTTTTAAATTATGTGCTATTTAAAGTAGTGTGATGAAATCTCACATCATCCCTTTCCACCTGCCTAGCATGTGAACCATATGTCTGTCCAGCATATTTGAGCTGTCTGCACTCCTAGCCCTCAGTCACTTAGCAGCCAACTCGGTTATCAGGTTGACTGTTGGGGTATTGCAGTGCTTGTGTTTAAGCAACCTTTGTTCTACTTCATAATAGCCTGGAGCACAAAAGTAGTGGTGCTGGCAATTTGCATATCCCAAAGAGAAACCCTAAAGTACTTCCTTTAAGTGAAAAGGTGAGTACAGTACAATAATGTATTTTGGAAGGGAGCGAGAGACCGCATTCACATAACTTTTATCAAAATACATTGTTATAATTGTTCTATTTTATGGTTAGTTGTTGTTGTTAATCCTCGGTACGTATGTGCAGGAAAAATATAGTACGTAGGCTTTGGTACTATCAGTGAATTCAGGCATCCACTAGGGCTCTGGGAATACATCCTTGGAGGATAAGGAGGGACTACCGTATTAACCTGCAAGATGGAAAGGACAGAAATGAACAAATGCTCATAGACCGACTGCTTTCTGAGTATTGTTTAGGGTAGAAAAGAGGACACTGCGAGCTATAAACAAGGAATACCAGTGTTGTAATCAAAGGAGTGCTGTTTTTAATTTTAGGTCTGTTACTAAAACAGGCTATTTATCTCATTTAAAATTATATCTAGTTGCTATATGTTAGAATTTGTTTTAGTTCTAATAATCAACATTACCATTTGGCAAGTGACACTAGAAACACAAGTTTCATCTAACTGGTCAACTAAAGGAATAGTAAAATAATCACTTAGAATTTATTTTGGATAAAGTCTTAAGTAAAGGTTACAGAGGTTATCAATCAAAAGGTGTAGTGCCACATTTTAGCTTTGTTAAGGGCTCTGTGAGACCTTGAAAAAAAGTCTACCTTATTTGTACCACAATTTTCTCATTTATAAAAGTGCAATGGAATAAACATGTTGCTACTTATGATTTTAAGGTTTCCCCAGCAAGAAGCACTTTCTGAGCCCTAGGCTTTGCTGTTACAGATTTCTTTCATTAATCATGCCAGATTGCATTTTCCTGCTTAAGTTAATTATGACACACCTAAGCTTCAGGTTTTTGGTGCACTTGAAGATTTGGAGGAAGTGACTCTTTCTCCCCAAATAACTGCTTTACAGCCTTTTGTTCAAATGAAATAATTTAGAAACACGCACTCATAACTTGTGTCATCACTGCTGCAATTTTGTGTAGTAAACATGTTCAAGCTAACAAATGCTGGCCTGTGAAGACCATCAGTCCAGTGACTTTATAGCCTTTCTCCCATTAATGGAAGATCACCTTTGTGCTGTGTGCTACCAACAAATTGGTGCTGCCTTAGTACTGAGACTGTAATTTCTAATGAAAATGCAAGTTACTGATGGTAAAAAATGAAAAGAAAAAATCTTTCAAATGACCACCAATTCCATGATTGTGAATTAACCCAGTAAAGCTTTTTCTCTTGCAGGCACTGTTTTTTAAAATGAGATTCTGTTCAAGAGTGTTATAGTAGCATAATATAAATTGGTGGCTCTAGCTTTTTAAACTTTGATTCTCTCTCCTGTAAAGCAGCATAAGTGAGTGCCTTATCGTAACGTTGGAATAATGACATCTCAAGGCATGTGTGCTGCATTCACAAGCAAGGAGAGTCCCAGAATGGGGTTGACTCAGCAGTACCTGACCAGGCTGCTTAATGCACTGATGGATATCATTGCCCCATAGGAATTAAATATAGAGGTGCCTGGAGCATGTGTAAAGTTCTCTCTGCCATTTGAAAAAGGTACTCAAAGAAAAATAGGCTGGTTTTTAATTTTAATGTTTTACTCATCAATTTAAGTACATTTATGGTTTGCTTTGCAAAATGTCAACAGACATCCCAAGTGAATAACATTTTAAAAAGATGGGTTTTTCTGTATTTACTCTAATTAATCTCAAAAATGTGGTAATCAATGCCTACAGGTTCATTGGTTAAGACAACCCATTCAAATGACCATTAAAAAATATTCAGTAACACTTTTGTTATTGCCCCAAATACTCACTGATTACATTCTAGCATTAATAAAGCTTTCATTCTAGCTCTGGTGCATTTAGGAAGGGCTCTAAATGAAGTTCCTATCTGCAATATGGCTAAAGGGCACTCTGAGAAGGAATGATCTAGTACCTAATAGTATTCATTCTCATTTTGTATTTGTACATTTGGGTATTATATACTCAACAATTAAAAATACCCTTCCACATAAATTGTCTCATTTCATGTAAATTATTACACAACAACCTTATAAGGTAGATTGGTGGTGAAAATTATTATCCTTATTTTATAGTAAAGGATACTGAGGTTCAGAAATACTATAAATAGCTCACTTTATGGAGTACTGTCTTTGTGTCAGGCAGTGTTTTAAGAACTTTATGTGTTTTCATTTATTTAATCTAGATAGCAGCTATGGGAAGTGGATATTATTATTGCCATCTTCATTTTATAAATGGAACCACAGAGGGACAGAGAGGTAAAGTAACTTGTCTAGAGCTACACAGTAAGTAAATAGTGGAGTCAGATAATAATCCACCCAATCTGGTTCCAGACCCAGGTGCTTAACTGTCATACCTCTCTGCCCAGCCAAAATTAAGTTATTTGCCCCAGGGAATTTGGCCATTTGCATTGGATCCTAAATTAGAACATGGGTCTTCTGACTCCCAGCAAAATGCTTTCATTTTGCATTTAGTTGTAACAACTTTGATTATCTTTTGATTTATTCCAACTGCATTTTACTACATTTTGTATTTCTCATCCATTCCCCTAATGGAATGTGAGCTTCCTTAGTGCAAGGATAAGAGGATGTTTCTTTTTGTACCCTCTACTGTGTCTGGAAATTCTTCTAACATAAGAGGCAGCCAGTTAAAATATATCGAATTGAATCAAAGTTGTGGAACTCCTTGAACATTGTAGGTCTACAAATTTACAACTGAAATTTTGGTGACATAAAAGTGGTTGACAATTGGAAGGATTAAACAGTGATTAAAACAGTTAAAGCAGGCACAAAAGGGACAGGATTGATATGATAGGAAAGAACGAGATACTAACATTTGTATAGCCCTTACAATGTGCCAGACACTTCTCATGTATCAACCCATTTAATCCTTATAGCATTCTATAATTATCTCCTTTTTATGAATGGGGAGACTGAGACACAGAGGTTATACGACCAACCTACACGAACACTTGTTTGTGAGTGTGTATGCGTTAATATGTAAATGAGGGAGAAAGAAAGTGATACATACATTGTTTAGCTTCCCCATCTTCTATTCCAAAAATTGCTGAAGTTTTCTCTGGTGTATTTGTTTAATTTTCATCAGAGATTTTCTGTCCTAGATGCCCACCCTACTGACATTTCCTCCTCTAGTACATAGGACCCCAATTATCTTCCTAAAATATGTATCTGATTCTGCTCCTCCTTGGTTGACATTTGAGTTCCTCATTGCTTACAGGTTCTATGGCTACATCATAGCAGTGTTTTACATTTTCATCATCATTTCAGTCTCCTCCCCCAGACCTTTTATTACGATTGCATTTAAACCCTCTTTTATCCCTGGATGAACCCTGTACTCTTGTGACTTTATCCAAGGTGTCGTCTTTATCCAAGCCTGTTTCTCTCTTTTTTTTTATTTGAAGAATTACACTCATTCTACAGGATAAAATTCAAATGTATTTCTTTCTTTTTTTACACTTTATTTATTTATTTATTCTGGCAGTCAATATTATTTTATGTTAATTTCAAGTGTAGAACATAGTGGTTAGATATTTATATAATTTAAGAGGTGATCCCACCGATAGTCTAGTACCCGCCTGGTCCTATACATAGTTACTACCATATTACTGGCTATATTCCCTATGCTGTACTTTACATCCCCAGGACTATTTTGTAACTACCAATTTGTACTTCTTAATCCCTTCACCTTTTTCACCCTGCCCCCCAACCCCTTTCTCATCTATCACCCCAATAAATGTAGTGGCCATCTGGCACCATACATAATTATTACAATGTTATTGAATATATTCCTTATGTTATACCTCAATCCCCATGACTACTGTGTAACAACCAATTTGTACTTTTTAATCCCTTTCCTTTTTTCACTCATCCCCAAACAATCATGAAAATCATCCCCATCTGGCAATCATCAAAATGTTCTCTGTATCAATGAGTTTCTTTGTGTTTATTTTGTTCTTTAGATCCCACATATAAACAAAATCAATTAGATCTGTCTTACATACTCGACTCAGCATAATACCCTTCAGGTCCATGCATGCTGCCACAGATGGCAAGGTCCCACGCTCTTCCATGGCCGAGCGATATGCCCTTGTGTGTATGTACCACCTACTTTTTCTCCATTCATCCATCGATAGACACCCAGGCTGCCTCTACATCTTGGCCAATTGTAAACAATGCTGCCATGAACATATGGATGCATTCATCCCCTCGAAGTAGAGTTTTGGGTTTTTTTGGCTAAATAGCCAGAAGTGGGATTACTGATATAAGTGTTGCCACCTCAGCTTTTTTGTTTGTTTGTTTCTATTTTCATGAACTATCTTTTTGCATTCCTTTGATTTCATTTGGCGTGTGCCTTTCTATCTGAGGTGAGTCTCTTACAAGCAGCACATGTGAGCGTCTTGTTTTCTTATCAATTCAGCCACCTATCCTTTGATTGGAGCATTTAATTCATTTACATTTAAGGTAATTATTGATAGATATATACTTATTGTCATTTTAGTATTCATATTTGTAATCTTTTTTTTCTCTTTTCATTTTAAAGAAGTCCTCACGGTTCCTTGTAGTGCTGGTTTGGTGATGAACTTCTTTAGCTTTTTTGTTTGTTTGTTTGGGAAGCTCTTTATCTGTCCTTCATTTTTAAATGATGGCTTTGCTGGGTAGAGTAATTTTAGTTGTAGGTCCTTGCTTTTCATCACTGAATAAAGTCTGCCAACCTCGTCTGGCCTGCGAAGTTTCTGTTGAGAAATTAGCTGATAGTGGGAGCTCTATCGTAGGTAACTAACTGCTTTTCTCTTGCTGCTTTTAAGATTCTCTTTTTGTCTTTAAGCTTTTGCATTTTAATTATAAAATGTCTTGGTGTGGGCCTCTTTGGGTTTATCTTGTTTGGGACTCTTCCTGGGCTTCTATTCATATATCTATTTCCTTCACCAGGTTAGGAGAGTTTTCAGTTATTATTTCTTCAAATAGGTTTTCAATTCCTTGCTCTCTCTCCCTTTTCTTTTTGTTACCTTTATGATGTGAATGTTGGTACCCCTGATGTTGTCCTAGAGGCCCCTGAAACTATTCTCATTTTTTGGATTCTTTCTTTCTTTTTTTTTGGTATTCTGATTGGTTGTTTTCTGCTACCTTATCTTCTAAATTGCTGATTCAGTCCTCTGCTTCATCTAATTTACTGTTGATTTCCCTAATGTATTCTTCATTTCAGTTTTTATAGTCTTTATTTTTGACTGTTTCATTTTTATGTTTTCTATATTTATTTTTGTTTTCTATCTCTGTGTTGAAGTTCTCCCTGGCATTATTGAACATCCTTATAACCAGTGTTTTGAACTTTCCATCTGGTAGATTGCTTGTCTCTATTTTTGTTAGTTCTCTTTCTGGTGCTTTGTTCTCTTCTTTATTTGGGACAGGTATTTTTTTTTTGTTTGTTTCTCCATTTTGGCTGCCTCCCTGTGTTTGTTTTTATGTATTAGGTAGAGCTGCTATGACTCCTGTTCTAAGTAAGGTGTGCCTTTATGTAGTAGGTGTCCAGTGGGACCCAGTGGTGCAGTCTCCCTGGCCATCAGAGCCAGTGGTCCAGGTGTGTCTTTTGTGTGTGTTGTGTGTACTCTCTTGTTATAGTTGAGCTTTCCTTGCTGTTTGCTCATCAATGGGAGGAATAGACCCTCAGGCTGATTTGTCGGGAGGGCTGGTCATGAGTACAGTGGGGGAGCTATAGTGCAAGGGCTGGCCCTACAGAGCAGGATTTACTTTAGCGGGACTCTGATGCCTGCCCAGTCTGCCTTTTGGGTGTGTTATCCTTGGAGGCAGCCAGGTGATGCTCTGGCCTGGTTTGAAGTTGGCCACTAGGCGTGCCAGCCCTGGTGCCTCCTGGGAGGGGAGTCGCTGCATGCCAAGATCAGCCTGTGCCCTGCCTGAAGCCACCTGGTATGAGTCACAAAGCAATCCACAGATGGCTGTCTCTGGCCGCTAAGTTTAGAGGTGCCTTGAGAGGCCAAGCCACTAATGGAGGCTGGCTGTCAGGAGTACTGGGCTTGGAGGGATGGGACATGCAGAAGCCAGATGCTGCTTGTTTGGGTTTGTGAACAGTAGGGAGACTTTATGCAAGTCCAAGACATGAGCTAAGACACTGCAAGTGGCTTGGGGATGCCTAAAAGTTGGGTTGGGCGTGGTCTCAGGGAATCAGTAGGGCGGGGCAGAGGAAAGGTGAAACACATTTCGGTGAAGACTCAGATGTGGTATTTGCCTGCGTCTGAACGCCGGAAGGGGAGGGCTTAATAAGAAAAACAATGGCTTCTACCACCTCCTCGGTCTGAAAGAAAGCTGTTCCTCCAGTCTTCACCCTGAGACCAGGCAGCTCAGTTCCTCTCTGTCTGACCAAAGTGGCTTTCAAGCTGCCGCTCCAGTGCTAAATCTCAGAGTAAGTCCATGCATGGGTCCTTTAAGAGGAGCGCTGGGAGTGCAGCCGCCCTCCGTCTCAGGCACAATCTCCGCTTTCTCCACAATCTCAGTTTTTACCACCAGAAGTTATGGGGACTTCTCTCTCTGTCACTGGGATGCTGGCAGGGGAGCCTGCTGTGGGACTGGGATCCCTCACTCCTCTGGGGTGGGGTGGGGTGGGGGGAACCTCTGCAGCTGAGACGTTCCTTGCAATTTTTAATGGTCACACGTGGGTGTGGGACCAGCTTGTTCTGCGTCTCTGCCGCTCCTACCAGTCTTGAGGTGGCTTGTTCTCTATGTCTGTAATTGTAGGGGTTTGGCTCAGCTAGACCAGGTGATTCTCACTGATGGTTGTTTTGTAGTTTAGTTGTAACTGGTGTGGTGCTAAGAGGAGGTGAGCACAACGTTTATGTACTCTGCCATTTGACCAGAATATCCCCTAACATATTTCATGATGAAGTCTTTTATAATCCTGTAGATAGAATTAATCACTCATAAGTATAATAATATATACTTATTAACCACAGTCCCGAATGTGTAAGTGCTGCAATTCTATTATTATTGATGAAAAAGATGAGATTCCAAGGCTTTATCACACTTACCCAGGATCGCTTGGGTAGTAAATCTTTGGACACATTTGTCTGATCTTAAAACCCATAAACTTAACCATTTTGCTTTGCTTCCTCCATTGATATCACATATTAGGTTTCATGTTTATGTATCTCTTTCTTTTCAATAATATGAATTACAGGAAAGCAGTTATTTGCTTTGCATTCTTTGTGACTAGCACAATTCTGTATTAGAGAAGGAGCTCCATGAACATAGTTATAAGTTTGAATGGATATCAGATGTCCCCTATTTGCTGAGCTACATTTCTTTAACCTGACCCATCATACCTCATGCCACAGAATCATGCTACTCCACTCTGTTGACCTATTTTACTGACTTCTAATGTTTTTATTCGCAAAATTGACCATCTTTACAACTGTTGCCTGTGAGAGACTGTATTCAACAGAAAGTAATGGTATAGGTATGATCTACTCTACAATACTTGTGTGGCAGTCGTCGTTTTGTTTTATATTTTTGAGTTGAATCAGAACTGGCTTGAATCTTATGCTAGGCATAAACTTCAATATCACACCCTCAGAACACCCCTTTTCTGGATTATCCAAGAGTTCTGCGGGTTTACAGAGTCCACAAAATAGTCCTCTGACCACTCTGCTCCCAGGAGAACTCTCATGCCCTGTGTTGTCCTGGACCATCTTGGCATTGCTTTCTGTCACCACACTACCACATTGTACTACACAGAGCTCTAGACCACACTCCTCTGAATGACTGATTTCTTAAGGACTCAAATTTTAATGTCCATCATTTGAGTTCATGCACCATCCAAGGACCCACCAGCAATTTGCTATGCTAGATGATAACCAATGTCCCACACTTCACCCACAGAAGTAAGCAGTCTTCCTTTTCACTGACCCCAAACAAAGGACCTGTTCATTTCTCTGACAATAGAGGTTCCTTGTTAATCTCAGGGTCCAGATCATAAAAAAAATCAAATGTCTGTTTACTTGCACAATCTGGAAATACTTCCTTTCCGTAATGAAAATTCCTTCTCCCAAGGACAGATTGAGAGACCTCAGAGTATCTTCTTGCTAAAGGGGCAATAACAAAGCACCACTTAGATTTTTATCAAATTATCCTGTTAATTAGTTGAATCTTCAGTGGGGTGCTTAGTTTAAAAAACAAAAATACCAGAACTCAATTGTATACATATGTGAGAGCTGCTCTTTTTAAAGGAGTCACTTGCTATGCATTATTACAATATATCACCAGTGTTCAAACATTTTTTTAAAAATTCATCTTCAGGTTTTCAGAGCTTACAGCTCAATTTTTGTTATTACTCCCAAGGAGGGCAAATATTTATATTTGAAAATGGATTTAATTTTGGAAAGAGCCCAATGTTATTTGGCTTAGTTTTGTGAATAAAATCAGTGTAAAAGCCTGCTTTTGCTTCAAAAGGGGGTGAAAATTTAAAGTAATGACACTGATTTTGTGAGTCTTACCAAGTCCAAAAGAGAATTTCCAAATATGGTATTAGGAATGAAGTGCCATGGGAATAAGTATATAGCTACCAAGTGTGACTACACTAAGAATAACACAAATCTGAATACAAATGTTTTGGTGTATTTGTGACCTACGAGGCTCATTACTGACTATGAAGGTACAGCTTACATATTATGTCCAAAATTCTTGCTGAAAATACCTTGCAGTTGACTGGTGCTTCTCAAATTTAATGTGAACATGAATCTTCTAAGGTTGTTAAAGTATGGATTCTGATTTAAGGGCTCTGGTGTGAGGCCTGAGATTAAGCACTTCTAAACAGCTCCCAGCTGGTGATCTAGGGACCTCTTTTTGAGTTTCTGCCCTAGACTCTCTAAATAGCCCTGTCAAGCAAGTTAAATATTGGTTTGCAGATGGATATTGCTATTCACCTTAAACTATATGAGTTGGTTTGCTCCTTAGCAAAATATTTGTCCTCATACACATATGAACTGTGTCTCAGAATAGAGAATTTTCTGTGTATTTTATCAGTGCAGAAGCAGTGATGACCCTGTGCCATTTTCCTTAGATTGGATGTTTTCATTTTACAAAATATACCAGAAATTTCTATGAAAAAAAATGATAAAGTAATTTAACTGTTCAATTTCACTACTTATTACATAGCAAATATTATCACATGAGAAAAAGAAAGGCACATTTTGATATATCTAAAGGTGTTATTTCTGATTTGACAAGTTGTGAAACTGATGTAACAAAAGTTCCCTTGCTAGTTAGCTAAAAACAAAATCCTACTTCACAGCTAAAATGTAAACAGCTAAGATGCAAACGGAGGACTAAATTTCACAGCTACAAAAAACACAGCTGTGAAACATAACTTTAGAGTGTAATAAAGCTAGTAGCTTTGCATGCTAAAAATGGATATTACACATAAAGGTGAGAATTATTTTGTTAGAACTTTTTAGTGTTTAAATACCTTTACTAATTTAGCTGTTTGATAATGATCTAATGTCTGTATTTTCTACAACATATGCATCTATTGAGTGCCTATTATGTGTATCTTGCTAGGAACTAGTGATGCAAAATTAAATATGACATTACATCATTTTAAGGTATTATTATTATTATTTTATTTCATAATATATTCTATGCCAAGTAATTTTTTGTTGTTTTTTTCAGATTATAAAACTAGTGCATCCAAATTGGCAAAAATGTTAGAAAATGCAGAAAAAAATACAAAAAGTAAAATGTACATTATTAAAGAGCTCACCACTGTTAACATTTTTATGTTGTATTTTAAGTTTTCATTGACCTAATTCTAAGCATTATTTCTGGCATCTTGGTATACTTTATTATTTTTTTAAATTGTTGAAATAACTCTTGCTGGCTAGTGTCAAGGTATATTTCATTTGAATTTTTATACCTATGTTGGCCTTGGCTGATTTTGGAAGCCCACAACAACTGTATATATGATGTATATGTGTTAATGTGGAGACTAGAGGTTTTCTCTGGGATCAGCTCTTTTTAATTATTTGATAATCCCTTTAGGCTGGAGTAAGGAACTGGAGACATAGCTGGAATTCCATCTAACTCTGTAGCTGTTAGAGATTCTTAATGATATATCCTTAGGGTTAGTCATGTACACATTGTGGTCTGCTTTCTCAATTTTGTGTTAAATTTCTTGGATTGTGATAATTTTGGATGGAGAGAGTGGTCAATTTACCTGGTTCTTTACTAAAATCTATTGCACATTTTTAATTCACCTGTAAAATATAATACATGAACTATGTATTCTCAGTTTTCTTGAAGTCTTGAATTTTGAAATTCTGTGGCTATTTTTAAAAATTTATATCTTGTATATAAATAGATCTATCCTGCTAGATACCTTCATATATCTTTGATAATAATCTTTGAATCAAAGCAAACCTAAACTGTCTTTTAAGATCTACAATCTAGAAGAATAATCTAGAGCAAAGCTTAGCAAATTACTACCTATAGGCTAAATCTGACCCACCACCTATTTTTGTAAATAAAGTTTTACTGGATCACAGCCATACCCATTCACTTGGGTATTGTCTATGACTGCTTTCAAGCTGCAATGGCAGAGTTGAATAGTTGTAGCAGAGACTGTATTTACTATCTGAACTCTTACAGAACAAATTTATGAATCCCGATCTAGATTAACGATCGTCTGAATCAATGAACATGCTTTTCTTCAGATACTTAGAGTAAGTATGAATAAGTATGATATCATAGTTATGATAACAGGAAGTACAGGTGTGGGGGTATGCCTGGATCATATAAAACAGCTCTTGTTTTTTTTAGGGCTATTTCTAAATAGAATTTACCTAATTTCCAGAGGTCAGCTGGATCTGCATTAGATAAATGTCACATCTGTTGTCGTGGGAGAAACTAGGGTGTCAGAATGATACTCTCTGAGCCTGGAAAGTTTCATCTTGAATGACTCAGGCAGAAGCATTTTTAATTAGTGTAGGGACCCTCTGTAATAAAAACCAAGCCGGGAGAGCCATGAGCTTTTAATATCTTAAGGTTAAAGTTATTTTTTCATGAGGAACAGGGGTCAAAATCATGTTAATAGTTGACATACATGTGCCTCATGAATATTAGACAGAGACTTGATCAAGAAGACCAGACCATGGAGTCTCTGGAAGAAAATGAACCCTTTTGTGAAAAGGGGAATAACCTTCAAGTATTTAGGTTGGAAGTGAGTTGCAACATGACTGGTGAAGAGTGTCCTAACTGCCATTGAAATACCCACCCTCCCATGGACCACTGACTCAGAGGGAGCTTAAGTAGAGACAGACCTCTCTGAATTCCCAGTGAAGTCTGAGATGGCACAGTTTGCAAAACAGAGGGTGAGACCAGGCTCAGGACTCAGGTCTCCTGAGAGGAAGAGTGACTTGTCCTGTGCTGAGTCAGAGGACCTGAAGAGAAGACGGCTGAAGGGAATGCAATGATGACTGAGAGACACGTGAAAGAAAAGGAGGGGCAGTGTCCCCAGGGAACCCCTCCAAAGGCCTACATAGAGAGACCTTGCCCCTCTCAGATGTTTCAAAAGGTCTAGATAAATGCAAGTGTGGACTTTAATGACCTCAAAGTTTTGAATCCTATGTTGCTTTGAGACACCTCTTGAGTTTTTGGTAAAAGAATGCTAACCTTTTCATCAAAACCTAGTTTGTATCGTTCTGGTGAAAGGGTTTTGGAATGAATCTGAATCTGAATGTGTACTAGTCACCCATTTGGAGACCATCAGCAAAGGGCTACCTCACCCCAGTGATCAGAGACCCCTTGGCCTCTGATTCCCTTCCTCTACCAAACAGAAAAGAGACTCTTATTCTCTCTAATAGAGAACCTTAAAACTGTTAACTTGATGGGAAATTATTAGGCATTTAAGATGATTGGAACTGAATTAAGGTTTTATTTTTAAAGTAAATTAAAAATTTTATTTTTAAAGTAAATTAAATTATTGAACATAATTTAATTTTCAAGAGAAACCTTATAGCATCATGTATCCTCAACGAACAGAAAATTAACTTCTCTTTTTATCTATTCAGCTTTTTTTCTTGTTGTCATGGCACAATTACTCTACGGCTATCATAATAATGAAAATATACCAAATCCTTTTCAGGTAGAAAATATTTCAAAAATTTTTGAAAGCAATTCAAAAATTGCTTTCTGAGGTTTAGATGAATTTTGGGGAAAGACTAAGACTTCAGTTTGTTCAGGTGCCTCGATTCCATTTTTCTTTCGAATCTCCCTGCCTGCTGGGCCAATGTGAGTAAGTTGACAGTGTAAGTGTAGGCACCTCCTACACACTAGTAGGATCGACACGCTAGGCAGTGTCTATTGAAACGTTTAGGAGAATTGTCCCAGGTGGTTTCTGGGCACAGGTTGATAAGTTACTTACATTTTTTTATGTTTAGGCAGATTTTGACCCTTAAATAACTGATCATTTAAAATAAGGAACAGGGGTCAAAGTCATGTTAATAGTTGACATGTATGTGCCTCATGAATATTAGACAGGGACTTGATCAAGAAGACCAGACCACAGAGCCTCTGGAAGAAAATGAACTCCTTTGTGAAAACAGGAATAGACCTTCAAGTATTTAGGTTGGAAGTGAGTTGCAACATGACTAGTGAAGAGTGTCCTAACTGCCATTGAAATACCCACCCTCCCATGGTCCAAGGACTCAGAGGGAGCTTAAGTAGAGACAGACCTCTCTGAATTCCCAGTGAAGTCTGAGATGGCACAGTTTGCAAAACAGAGGGTGAGACCAGGCTCAGGACAAATATAATGAAAATTAGTCAAACACATATAATAGGTTATTAGGAAGAAAATACTAGGCTGAATCACATGAAATTGCTGATATTAAGACATCTTGAACTAAGAAAACGGCAACTTTGGCAACTTTGCATGTTTCAAGCTAATATATGTGGTTTCATGAAAATTTTTTTCTTTTTAAATTTATTCTATTGCAGTTCTCCCAACAATAAAAAAGGTATTTTTTTCTCCACTCCTGGAGGAAGAATCCAGCACAGTATTTCTAAAGATCTTAGATGTCCTTACTGGCTTTCTCTTACTCAGTTTTCTTTAGATTTTCCAATCCACAGATGCCCCAGAGCAGGGAAGGATAGAGCTGATGGTTTGAGGTGAGTTTAAGGGGGGAAATAGCAGATTTTCCTGGTCCTAGAAGGGGTTTCCCCAGAAAAAAAGAGAAAGGTCATGGTTGCCATGATATGTGAGAGAGCAGACCAGAGTCACCCTGCCTGGTGGTGCCCTGTGAGATGGTAGGACTGCTCAGGCCGTGGTAAGTGGGTGCTCAGGTTCTGGAGTCTTGGGGGGTCATGAACAAAGACCTCCATGCCAAGCTTTGAAAATTGCCTTTGAGTGGGCGTTATGGGCCTGGTGAATATAACATATTCAAGAGTGGTGATCTCCCCCTGAATTTTCTGTACTATACTCTTATATGACCCTGGGAAGGACTTCTAAGGAAGGTTTAGTTTGAATTTTTTCCTCAACTTCAGCAGGTATCGGCAGAGCTGGATTAATGTGATCACACACACACACACACACACACACACACACACACACACACTGTGTTTTGCACCCAAGTGTCATGGAAAAAATGTATGCCTTTTGCCCGAATTTGGTACTTCATAGATAAAACACCTGACAGCACGTTTTATTTTCCAAATGGTAATTTTGCATAATAGAGACAATTTATACTCACCCTTTTACGTGGCTTTTACTAGGTGGGAATATCATAAAATTTTATTTCTGATACTCTTCTCTCTCATTCTGCACTCCACCTTTAAGAGTGCAGAATGAAAAAGAAGTGAAAAAAAATACAATTTGACATAATGCTGAACATTTTGCAAAGGATTCAATAAGTAGTTGAATGAATGATAAAAGGGAAAGAATTTGGTTTGGGGTTTGTTAGTGCATGAAACTCTCCTATTCCACCACTTAACAATTCATTGCTTCCCACCTTTTCATCTCTTTGGATTAGCTTTAGTGCATGTTTATTATCTGCTGATGAGTGGTTTTAATTTTCTCTTGAAAAAAATCTGTTTTTCTTTAGTTTCCTGAATATTCTCTTTCCCTTACTTTCTCTCTCTCTCTCTCACACAAAATTCTTTCCAAATTTCGTAGAATGTCTTTTAGTTAATATTTATCCTATTTATCCTTTCTATTAGGCCATTAATGGTTAAACTGGATTGCTTCTTGGCCTTTTGGCTAAGTGTAGTATGAAGATTAAACTAGGCACAACTCTTGAGTGTCACAGTTTTCTATTATTGAATATAAATGACCCAGACTTGAGTTATGATTTTATGACAAAATCATAACCATACATGCTTATAATTTTGTAATAAAAGATGTGATATAGATTACCAGCTCATTAAAAAGGAGCATTATTTATGTAACAATAAGCAGGTATGATTATGATTTTTGTCATAAAATCATAACTCAAGTTTGGGCATTACTTCTGTTGGACCCTGTATTCTTTCCACCCAAGGGTGTTTCGTTTGGGTCCTTGGTGTAAGATTTTTTTATTCAGTGCTGACCTTCGGTAATTGAGAATGCATCCACCATAATTTATCATCATAATTCTAGATAGACCTAGTAAAGATTTGAGATTCACATTTATTATGGTGTTCTTTAGGTGGAATTCTGGTCTGTATGGCCACCACGAATAAAATGTAGGACCTTAATGTAATTGGCTGCATTTTATACTGATTTTCTTAAGTGTAATTTCTATGGTGTGCCTCACATTTGGTGAGAAATTTCCTTAAGCCCCAAGTGGAATACCCGTGATGGCAGAAATGTTTTCCCTTCTAGATATGAGAGGTAGTCTAGGAAACTGGCCAACATATTGACATTTCCTGAGCATTTTTACTTTCTTTTTTCTTTTCTTTTCTTTTTAAACCATAAGCAGAATATTTATTTATTAGGACTGTTCTAGGAAATCCAAGAAATATAGCAGTCATAATCATGTTGACTCAATTTTTTCTGTCTGATTCTCTCTGAATGTGGTGGTATAGACATGGCTTATTATTACTCCTATTTATTTTCAAACTATATATTTTTGGAGGAAGGTGGTATTTATTAATAGAATGTGGTTACATATGTATGTATGATACAGGGGGCATCTTTAAGGTGTCTGGATAGGGAAGTCCTCTATGCTTTCCTTAAACATCACCTTAAGTGTTTCATTTTCATCTGTTGCACAAAATTCTTTTTCTGTTGTTGTCTTCTCTTAGCTTAGTGTGAATAATTTTATCAAATATCTTAATTCCTATTTGAACTAATTCAACCAATAAAAAGATGTCAAAGGCAGTGAGTCTAATGAAAGAGGAGAGGAAAGGACACAGAAGGGGAATTGGAAGAAATATTTATCACATTATTTTACCGTATAAATATTTCAAACACCTATGTTAGTGGCCTCATGGGTTTTCTCTGTTCAAAAGAAACTTAAAAACTGCTCAAACCAATTTGCAAGTGTGTCATGAGTTAATGATGGAGCATTGTTTTTCTGTTGCTACATGGACTCTTTTACCAGAGCTTTAAGAGTTTTTCTTCAATTGTAAAGATGGAGACCACATTTGGTATGAAATATTGCTAGAGTATTTATCAATAACTTGAAGATGCTTAACATTTTTCAATATTCGTATAATAAATATATTCACAGAATTCTGCTCTTATGTTATCTTTAATATTCTTGATTCCTCTAAAACTTTTTGTTATTTGTTCAACTATTCTCCAGCCCTCAAACCCCCAGCTTTATTGAGAAATAATTGATATGTTACATTGTGTGAGTTTAAATTTCACAATATGTTGATTTGATACACTTACATATTGAAAAAATAATTACCAATGCAGGGTTACCTAACACTTCCATTATATCAACCTAATTACCATTTCTTTATTGTGGTGAGAATATTTAAGATCTACTCTCTTAGCAACTTTCAAGTATATAATAAAAAAGTATTGTTACCTAGAATCACCGTGCAACCAACATCTCCCCATTTCAGCCACCCCTCAGCCCCTGGTTACTACCATTCTGCTCTCTGTTTCTATAAGTTTGGCTTCTGTGGATTTCACATATAAGTGACATCAGACAGTGTTTGTCTTTCTCTGTCTGACTTATTTCACGTAGCATAATGCCCACAAGGTTTATTCATGTTGTGGCAAATGGCAGGATTTTCTTCCTTCTTGTGGCTAAGTAATATGTTTAACTGTTTTTCTAACTATTCTCATATTTGTATACATTTGAATGCTTGTTTCTATCCTTAAAAGTTAAGTGGCTGTATTTCAATCATAAAATATACACAGAAAATAACCACTATGTTCATTAAGGATTAATTCAAAATATTGTATAAAGATGGCAAGGTCTTTTTTCTTGTGTGACATTTTTTATCTTAGTGTGGTGAAAAGTATACCACAAGATTTTAGTTTTTTGTAACAGGAATAATTTCATTTAGTATTTCATTGATATTGACTATAATCAGAAGTCTAAATTTCTTTGAATGTTGAAATGCATGTTTAATAGAAATATACCTTTGCTGTAAATTTTGAAGTGTGTTTCCAGTGAACAATTTTATAACTGTCTAGATTGTGTTCTCCTATGATGTCATGAGCCACTTGGGAGTCTAGTATGACGACCAGCATATTTCAGGTGCATATTGCCTGACATATTGAATCGGTGACCTAGTGATGATGTAATAAGAGTAAATAGGCATGATTAGGTAAGTATTGGAATACATATGGCATGGGTAAAAGCAAACACTTCCTGAAAACTTCATAATGTTATCAACGTATTAGACTATTGTGAAAATACTGCATAAGAAAAAAAATGTAGATTTGAATAGTTTATTATTAAATATCTTGTCTTTGGGGACTTATTTATAGAGAATAATCTAAAAGCAAGAATGATTTGTTGGAAAGAAAGACACTTTTGAAAATGTGAATATCTAATTCTAATAGTCTGTCCTATCCTGCCTGGTATTATACTGTTAGTTTTCATACTATCTATAGTTATATTATCTATTTCTATATCTATGTATCTTTATCACCTATCTCTATCAATACCTGTATCTATGTTTATTTCTATCTATGTTTTTCATCTCTCCAACTAGATTATAAATTTGTTGAGGTACCTGGGCTCTTAGTAGCGTTCATTTACCATGTGTGGTATAGTCAGTAACATTTATCAATTATTAGTATTGGGATCATTGTTCAGTGAGTGGTTTTGCATAGGACTTTCTGTATGTTTCACCAAATGTAAAATTGGAAGAATAATAGCTTTTCTATGCTATTCAAACAAAGTTTATACTTATGTTTTGAGTCCTATAAGAATGCTTATATATAAGAATTAAAATAAGAGTAAGCATTTAAGCAGTTTTACAACTAAGTGTTCTTTAACATATGCATTTGAAAGAGTATGGTAAAAGCCTTCTGGTTTTTCATGGCATTGGAAGCCTGATTACACTGCCTTTGTACCTTGGGGGCAATTCAGAAGTTCTCTGAACCCCTGTTCATTCTTTTACAAACGGAATTTGTAGTTTTTTCCTTATAGTGTTAGGAGGTTAAATTTGATAACACATGTGACCCTTAATGGTGTGCCCAACACAGGGTAGATATTCCCCAAACATGAGCATTGTCTTCTTCCTGACTCTCTGTCTTGTTCTTTTGGCAGTTTGACTGATTCCATAGCTTCAAGTAAAACTGGGCTGTCTTTAATCAGCATTTCTCCATAAGCTCCAGACCTGCATTTTTAGGCACCTTCCAGAGATCTATGTATACACTTGTATCTTCGCTTGCCCCTAGAACTTCACATGGCCCAAACCGAATTTAACTTTTCAGCTCATCTTTTTCCTTTCGAGAATGCTCTCATTGGTTACCGAAATCACCATTCCGTAGTTACCAGTCCAAAGACAATGGGCTGCTTTTCTCACCACCTTCTCGTTCTCTACGTTTAATTTGATGAAATTGAGGGGACTGATTTAGTGTATTAGAGAGAAGGCCAGTTGTCTCCGGGACCCTGAAACAATGCTCGAAGGGTGTCAACTGCTTTGTGAGGTCATTATCTTCCAAGCCAGGCCCAAGGTCTGCCCCACAGCCTCCAGCCCTGGACCCTCTCCTCAGTGCCGGATAAACACTCACTCACTCTTCTCTGCCTTTCCAAGGAGACTCCTGGCCATGTACTCCAATATGGAAACAATTTTTAAATCTAGACAGGCACAATACAATTGATTAAATGACAAATTTCTTTGTACTTATTGTCATGCAGGCCTGGCCTTTGGGTTAACATCTGTGTTAGATTTGGTTGTACCCAGGTCTCCTTTGCCACATATTTACGTACACTTATTTTACGTGCCAAGATGAAAAAGACTTATCTGTTATAACTTGATAATACCTCGTTTTACTATGACAGAACTTCCATACAATATTGCCACTAAGTCCATGGGATTTTTATTTTACCTCATATATTTATCTCGCATACATACTGTCAGATCCATTGACACCATTCTGGAAATTATTAATATTATCTTTCACCAGCATCATTGTGGTGACCTCTGGTATCAGGCTGCTTTGGATTGAAACTATCAGTAAAGCAAACTAAAGGTAGCTTAAATAACAGTGACTTATCACAGTTGCTTTAATAGTTCTGCGATGTCAGGGCTCTGGGTTGGCATCCTGTAACTCCCTTGACTTTCTCCTCATGGTCACAGTGTGGCTGCAGGAACTCCAAGCACCAGTTTCTCACATGAGAGCATTTAACAGCAAGAAAGGAGTGGGGAGAATTGCTCCTTTTCTGTCTTTCTTATCAAGGGAGAATAACTTTCTCAAATAACTTTTGGAAGACTTCCCTTTACATCTTATTTGCCGGGACTGGATCACTATTCTCTGCCCTAGTGCAAGTGTAGCCAGGATAGTGAGTATCTACTCGCTATGTTTTACTCTCTATATTTGTTAGTGAGAAAGAGGAAAGATTGGAATGCTCTCAGGTAGGTACTTAAATCCATCCTGGATTTCTGCCAAATGTGCTTCCTTGAGTACATTTCTAAACTTTAAGACCATTCTGGTCTTAAACTTTCAGTAACTTTTATTGCTAGTGAATGCATTACATTCCAGCTTCTCCTTTTTGTTTTTTTTCCTACTTTAATCTCCTATGGCTATTTAGTGAATCCAGAACAGACCTAGCTCATCCCTATGTTCAGACCTTTGTTCATAACATTTCCTCCTCTTGCAATCTGTTCTGCAGTCTCACCCTGAATGCTGACGTAAACATCGGTGCTCAGCTCCAAGACTACCTGCTTCATGAAGCCTTCTCAGTTTCTCTCCATCAGCTGTGATTTTTCTTTCTACTTCCTCAGCACTTTCTGTACCCTGTAGAAGCCAACCACTCATGAATTTAACACTTCAATTTTGATTACTCACAACAACCCACAAAGGTCTAATTTAAAGGCATTTTTAACGTTGCTGAGCTGCATTGCAAATCTGTCCGCTGCAAAGCTGGGTGTGCAGTAGTGAATTTTCTGATCTGGAAGTGAGTCATGCACTGCTTAGTATCTAGGCCTCAGTGAAGCTTCACTGTTCTTTCTTTGTTGTAATGTAGGCTGTAAGTTTTGTGAACTCAATAAAACTGTGCTCCATTTTGGAAAATGGCTCTTAATCGAGAGATAAAACTTAGATGAAAGTTGAAAAGGTAGTTAACTTTCAGTTGGAGAGAAGGCATAGGGAAAAGGTAATTCTCTATAAAATAGGAATTATGAGATAGCTAGGACCCTGGGAAAATACTTGCACATTCTTGAGATTGTAGTATAGATGCTGCTTATGTTGTATTGCAGTTATTTATGTATAAGACCCCTTGAAGTCAGAATGATTTCAGAAGGCAGGGAGCAAGTCCTATGATACAGTGTGGTAGCTTTGGGGCCAGAAGAATTGAGATTAAGTTATAGCTCTGTCAGTTTCCCAAGACTATGGACCTTTGAGAAGACACTATGAGAGCCTTCTGTTTTCCACGTAAAGTGATGGTAAAAAGACCTACCTCCCATGGTATTTACAACTATTCAATAAAATAGTATCTGGAAAAGTGCAATGTAAACTGTAAAACTATAGATGATTAAATAATTACTATTATTTACATCTCCATATTATGAGAGTAGGCACTCAGAAAAGATTTGTTGAATGAATGAATGAATGAATGAATGAATGAAAAACTATCACAATAACCTAGTTACAAGAATATAAATACTTTTCTTTCATAATAGTGTTTCTGAGATTCTAAGGCATTTTATTTGCTTGCATTACTAAAATATGGAAATCAATAAAAATCATTACTGAGAAGTAAATGCCAGTAGATTATAACAACTTTAATATGAAGCTGAGTTTCTTCTTTGAATACATTGGCTATTCATAAACTGCTGTGCCTACACTTTCTCTGTTTATGTATGGCATTCCTGGAGCCCTTCATGTGCATCACAGCTTTGTAGTTCCTCTGGGACTATCCATTATTCCACGGATCCATTATCATTTATAATTCTCTTCAAAAACCTAATAAAATTTACCGTAAGATGCCCATGCTGTGTATTGTTTTCAAATAATATAACCCTTTCCACATCTTTCCTGAGTGTTGAGCTTTTTAAAGGAGCTAGTATTGTTGGAATGGTAGTTCACTCGTGTTTTGGATTCACACTTCTCCAAGGTAAGGAATAAGATGCTGCTCTTCGGGCTAGAAAGGGATTAGAGACCGTGGGAGTCTGACTAGCTTTTCACTGCTGCTGGGCTGACCAAACCTAATGTGCAGCAATGCCATGAACTGATCTGAATGGGCATCAAAGTGTTAGTTTTACTATGACTCACTATAGAAAAAGAATTATTTTTCTCCATCTTGAGAACATGTATTATTCCAGTTAAATAATTTCCGGGTATTTAAATAGATTACAAACTAATATTAAACTAGGGAGATCCTGGACACTAGGATGTTTCTCTTATAATTCCACTACTACCAAAGTTGACCTCATCATTGGACATCATTCCTAAGACTCAAGGGGGTTGAAATGGACTCCCCCCACGCAATATGTAGTCAATGCTCTTATAACAGTGTTCTATGTTCTTTTCTCCTTGCCAAATATGGGGTGTAACTTCTTCTCTGTCACTCTATGTCCCAGTTTCTCGTATTTCGAGCTTACAAGTACCTGAGAGCATTGTGTGTATTTGGGGGTGGACTTGTGGAAATATATGAAGAACCACCTAGTTTTTTGACAGAGGCAGACATCACTTCAGCAGGGCTGTCTCTAAGAGAGGTAATGTAGTAGTGCATGTGTTCTCAGGCACCAGAGGATGGGACAACCTAATAATGGTGTCGTAGGCTGAATCGTAGCCTTCTAAAGACACAGACACCCTCATCTCTGGAACCTGTGAATGTTGTGTTAAATGGTGAAAGAGGCCTTGAATGAATAGATGTAATTAAGTTAAAGATCTTGTGATGGGGAGATTACCCTGGATTAGGCAAGTGGGCCCTAAATATAATTGTAAGAGTCCTTATAGCAGGGAGGGTAGAGGTCAAAGGTAGAAGGTAATGCTATGACAGAAGCAGAGAGCAAAGATGATGTGACTTAGGGCCATGAGACCAGGAAGACCAGCCTCTAGAAGCTTGAAAAGGTAAACAACAGATTCTGCCTCCGAGCTTCGAAAGAGATGGGCCCTCCTGACACCTTGGTTTTAGCCCTGTAAGACTATTTGGAACTTCTGAGTTCCAGAGCTGTAAGAAAATCAATTAGTATTGTTTTAAGCCATTATGCTTGTGGTAATTTGTTATAGCAGCAATAGGAAACTAATACAGACCATCTGGCTTGAGTGGCCTGAGTCTGGGTGGTTGGCAATGAAGGCTTTTCTCCCTTTACATCCAGGACATTCTGGCAAGCCCATAAACAGCAGCTCTTGAATTCCCTCCACTGTCTTTAGGTCCTTTCCCTCATGGCTAAATTGACTAGGATCAGACTCCTGATGTCTGGAGCCCACCTCGTGGAACCTACCCTTCACTCTTCAAAGAAGTTACTTCTTCATGCCTTTCTCAATAGATCTTGAAGGCCCATAAAGCCTAGAACTAGAATCAACTGCAGGAATTGTCCCCCTTCCTCAAATTCATATAAGGTTTAATTTTCAAATGTTCCTTGGAGAAGTATGGAAATGTTTATATTTCATCCTTCAGTCACAGCAAGAGGAAGATAAAGCAGTTGTACTTCCATATGAAAACAAGTAGAACTTTTGTGTCCTGTTACATAATTATGTCCTGAAATTCCTGGGTATTTTTTTCTTCCTTGTTTTTATGGCATATCCAAACTGCTTAGGTTACATGCCCAAACCCTTCCTGGCATATACCTTGAATCGATAATAATTAAGAGAAAAGATTCCATACTATCAGCTGAGTTCTAATAAATTATCTTCCACTGTAATTTCTTGCCTGGGAAAAACATAACCATAGTCCAGGTCTTATATTACAAAAACACATATAACAAGTAATTGCATGTCAAAAGTAAGTATTATGTAGGAATTGGAAAAATTTTGTCTGTCCAAAGTCATAATTTCCAAATAAAACTTCTTTCTGAGTTGGCAGCACATACATATGATTTAGGCCTATTTTGAATAAAAGTGGCTGAGTTATCAAAACTCCATTAATCACATTTGCTTAAATGGAAGTAGAAAAAATATTATTCTTATAATTAAGATGGCAGACCCCACTCATTTATAAAAGGAAAAGATGTAAAGTCAATAGGAGAAACCTCTGGTATAGTGTTTGGCTTTGAAAATGCTAAATAAATAAAATGTGATCTGATGATAATAATAATAGGTATGTGATATTTATTCAGAATCTTCAAATGCAAAATTTTCTGTACCTTCTTTTTTCCTACTGACAAGGTCTCACTAAAATATATATACAAGTCTCATTTCATCATCTAGACTGTGGTCTGTAATGTTAACACTTGAGAGTCTTTAGTGTAATCTAAAGAAAACTGTCAATAACATACATATATCTAAATGCTGCCAATTTGAAACCTTATTCTTGGGAAATACAGGCTCTGGAATTATCATTATCAGATCTAAGCAAGCAACCAAACTTCCCAGCAGTCTGTTTTGCCTCTGTGAACTTCTGTATCATTGCATTTCCAGGGCAATGGTGTGACAATTGCATTGTTCTCTGTCTCCTCTTCAATTCTGTTTCTAAGGGTCGGGATGACCTACAGTATGACAAAATAAGCTAGTCATTCAGTTGAGAAGCTAAGACTAGGAATAACAATGTTACAAAGTCATTGGTGCACCATATACTATAAGCCATAAATGATAGCTCTGAGTGAGACTATCCAGCTTGAGAGTCTGCCACAGCCTTCTGGAATCATCCCATAGCAGGTGGGAACTGAGACGTCACCGAACTGTACACCATCAGGTAGGGAAGCCAGGATCCACGGGCTTAGAAATTGGAGCAGGTCTAAGAGAGTTGATTAAAAATGGAAAAAGGATGATAGATGATAGATAGGTAGATGATAGATGATAGGTAGATAGGTAGGTAGATAGATGATAGAGAGATAGACTGACTAATAGAGTTTCTTTGATTTAGGAGACAAAATTCTTCATGCAGCAGCATCATTGTCTGGCTATTCAAAAAAAATTAAAATGTTACAAACTGGTGCAATTTTCTATAGGTGTTGACAAGTATAACTGGATCCATCACAGGCACATTAAATCCTGCTCACCATATCTCCCAGTCTTTGAAAAGTAAATAAAGATTCAAACAAAAACATAACAAAAATAAACAGACTACCCAGCTAATATTGAATTGTGTTGATCCTATCAGCTCCTGAAATCCTCCAGTTACCAAATTCTACCTTCTGATCACTGCAAAATTGTGAAGTATAGGTTAGATGAGCCCTGGTTACCGTTTTCACTTTGAGATTCTAGATTCTGTCCAGTGAGCCTCTGTACCAAGTTCTTAACTTCTCATCTATTTTATGTATACCGTCCAGGCACAAACTCTTCCCCTCTGTTATCACCTTCATCTCTAGCTGAGACCAAGTCTCTTTTCAAGAGTGACCCCTTTCACCTGCATTCTTCCTGGAATCTGTGGAATAGGTTTAATGATACTAATAGATGCATGTAGCAGTGGGGTTGGAGAAGGAGACAATGGGTCCCAGGGGCTGCTGCTGGTCCTGAACTGTCGGTGAGCACTAGGGTATCCTAATCTTGGGCTATCTTTGCCTAAACTCTTCTAAGTTCTTCCTGTCTTGGTGAAAATTTTGCAATTTTCAAATACTATTGTGTTCCCTGAGAATGATGAATAGAAGATATCTCAAGGATTGCTTTTTAAAAAAGCTTCTTGGTTCTAGTTACTTGGGTTGCATATCAGTCAGGACAGTTAGGCTGTGCTAACAAACATCCCTCAAATCTCAGTAGCTCAACAAAGGTTTATTTTTTACTCATACAACCTGTGTATCATGGCTTGGCAAGGGTATCTGCTTTTTAGAGTCCCCCAGGGACCTAGATGACTGAGTTTCATCATCACACATGCTTCTGTATTGCCTTAAGCCAAGACAATGTATACCAGTTTACAAAGCTTCCATCAGAACTGACACATATCATTCAATCCCATTGGCCAAAGCAAGTCCATGTTTATATCTGCTTTGTGAATCAGAATATTTGTGAATAACCCTAATTAGTCCTAGATAAGGCCCTTGCCTTTTCGTGGTTCCAAGTTATAGGATTATGTCCTGTGATTTTCCCTCTATTTTTATGAAACTTGATTATATCCTCTCTCTTTCTCACACCTGCTCTTTTACAAGTAAACCTGACATTCTCATTAATGCTGTTACTTTTCATGAAATTCCTCCCAGTACAGCCTTTTCTTTTTCCCTTTATTACTAACATAGAGGACAAAGAAAAGGGTTAGTATCCTTTTCTTTCCATTGCCAATCTAGATGATTGTTCTGGCTTGAAACTTAGCAATCTCTCCTCTTTAGAACTATCTCACACCACCCTTCCTCTATCCTAGATGCTCTGTTACACAAAGGCTCATGGTACTATTTTTCTTATACTCACCGAAGTTACCTTGCCTGTTGGTTATTATCATGTCAGTGACTCCACAGTTCCTTACCTCCTTGACACCAGTGATCCCCAATTCCATCCTGGGATGTCATATCCATCTTCACAATCTCCCATGCTGAGTATCTTTACCTCTTACTATAATCTCTTTTAATGTTAGTCATTTTAATTTAGTTACTGGTAGTTACTTTTATCTTCACTTTCATCACAACTCTGCCTCTGCTCTTTTTCCTGTTGTTGTTAGCTTCTTTCTGATTTCATTTCTTCCCTGTCTATTCTGCTTTCCAGGGCCAGCCAACTCAGCAGGGCCTTTGTTTATTCCCTAAAATTTCCCACTGACCTTGAACTTACAACTGTTTCATTGCTGGTCTGCAGAGCACTGGTAGAGAGGGCTGTGTGATTGAGTCTGCCACAGATTCATGCTGCTTCCCTTTAACCAAGCCGTCAGATCTGCTCAGCACTTCTTTTATTCATCTCTTGCTGACTCACTTCTTATCCCACACAGCAGTTTTTCCAAACATCTTCAACCTCTTTAAGATTCCAGCCCTGCTCCAGATATGGCCCCAAAATACCTTTCCAGTTTCATCTTTTATTTCTCCCTCAAAGCCCTTTGCCTTGTGCTTTCCAAACTTCATACATTTATCTTTTTACACCTTACTCTGTTATCTCCAATGAAAATGCCACTTAATTTTCCAGGCTTTTCTTCTTTGAGAGAGATCCCAATTTGTTGTTAACATTTATGTGATTTTCGTTACCTGTTGTGGGACTTAACAAATATCACCTTACATTAGGTACTTGTACACATGTACCCTCTCCCCAGTTTCATTGCATGCTCCTTGAACGAGCAGCAAAGGTTTGTATACATAGTGTTTATAGCTGGTGTCTTGCCCTTAGTAGATTCTGAGTTGATGTTTGGTGAATGTATTGGACAAATAAATGTTAGTGAACTGACTGAAGAATAGTTTGTTGCTGTTCTTTTCCCAAAAGAGGTAAATATAATTTTAATAAGGATTTTTTCCATCTATTTCTATTATTTAAATTTTAATGTAACTGTTGCATTTTTGAATGCTAGTACTTACTGATAGATTGAACATATTTGGAGAGTAGTAAAAGAGTCATGTGAAAGAACTATATTTCATGTAATGTTTCTTTCATGTTGGTTAATTAAGATCTATATTTCATTTCTCTTTATTTTTATCCATGTATTTAATATCTAAATCAATAAAGGCAATAGCTGTTGCCCAGAATTTTGTCTGATACCAGGCTGCTTTAAATCTTTGTCTCCTGAAATATATTTTATTTAAAAGTAGATACTAGCTTTCTGGGATTTGCATGTGCTACATTATCCCAGTCTGAGTGTGGAATTATTTGAGAGATAAAACAAGATAGTCCGATGGAAAGCCCAAGTGTCACCTTCATTATCCATAAAGCAGATGTTGGAGAATATGGGCAACAATAGGATTCCTATTATTATGGTTCATAATTAGACTTCAGGCACAGGCAGCATTGGGTTAGAACAGACCTCCCTACATGGGGGCCTGCCCTGTACAACTTGGAGGAGCATGTTAGGTTTCTCTACATGATGAGAAAGCAGGGTGGAGCAAAAAGGTGTGAGTGCTTGGGTAAAAATACTCTTCCTGGAAGCCAAAGGAATGGGGTAAGAAATTCCTATTCAGCACTCTGGAACATGATGAGTGTGCATACAGAATGATGGCTAGTCATCAGTGATGAGTAGTCTAGTCATTTCTATCTCTGTCTCTGATGATTCTTCTGATATTAACCAAATGGTATATTTATTTTGCAACTTGTATTAGACACTCTTAAGACTTTAAAATTAGGTTAAAAATGATTAGCTTCTTAGACAAAGCAAATTGATGTACATTATTACTTTACCAGGCTCAATTGCATAACACGTGGGAATAACAGTCTCCAATCTAAATAGTTATATTAACAATTATGTGGAGGCTGCAATAGCATCACACAACTGAATACTTTATTGATGTGAGATTAATATTAATAGAAGAAATTTAGCTAGGACAAAACACATAAAGGCAGTTTTTGGCCCATAGATAGTATTTTCCCTGCAACTTCTATGGCTACATATATATTATTTTTATTCTTGACAAAATTCTTTTTTATTTACAGTGTTATATATTATTTACATATTGTTTACACACACACATACACACAAACACACATACATATATTTGGCCTATTAACTGATCAACCCAATTAAACAACCATTAGATTGAGGGAAATAATTGGTTTGATGTCTCAGTTAACTGACAAATTGTTTCCTGAATTTACTTTTGCTTAGGCTTTACTCTTAACCCTGATTAGTTAATTATGTTACTTTTTGGTTTCTAGTACCTGGTTTTACCATTCTATTTTCTATTATATATTATGTTGTTATATATTGACTCACAGATCACTCCTCTGCATTTACTGGAAGTTTGTTTTATTCTGTCTACACTGTACATCCTGCCAGTTCTTTCATTCCTTCATTCCTTCCTTCAATGCTCTTTTGATCTTGTTGAGATCTTCAAGTACTTGAACTTTTTTCTGATTCCTTTCATGCCATTGGTTCTTCAGTGTATTATATTCCGTAGTGCACACATGTTGTTTGTCAGCTCAGTATCCCTTGAGGGCATCACTCCTGCCTTAACCTCAGTTTATGGATTGCATGGCACTGATATCAGCCCCTGGATCCAGGGGTGGGCATGGGACCTGGGCTTGGCCAAACGTAATACTCACTCTATTTTGTTAGTCATAGTGACTGATTAAAGGTTGGAATGTTAATCCAGATTTCGTTGGCATTATTAGGAAAGAGGCATTCATTTTCTCTTGGGGTATTTAATCTAAGCCTGTTCTTTCTGGTCATCATTTTGACTACCCTTAGGGAGAAGCTTTCAGAGAATAAAGCCCACGTAGACAGCAAAATGCAGAGCTGAGAGACGCAGTTAGGATTCAGTTCAATCAGATAAATCCAGGTATAACTAAAGGGACATATATTCTTCCAATTTTCAGTTTCATGAGTTAGCAAATTCCTTCCTTTTCCTAAGCCAAATTGAGTCAGGTCCTAATATACTTTCCTTTTTATCTAGCCTGGATGCCATCAAGTACTATTTTGACAGTATGTTTGGGTGTGTGATCTCTGTCATTTTTTTAATACAGATATTTTGCCATATTATGTACTTTGAATCAGTCTAAGCCACCATTTTAATGTCTAAACTGCTGAGTGCTGATAGAATATCAAAAACTATCAAGATTGGTGTTACTATAGCCTTGTGAATGCCACTCCCAGGTAGACCTGCAGTGCTGCCTTGTTGATCCTTGACTGTGCTGGGAGCTTTTCTAGGTAGTAAAGATACAGAAAAGAATGTTAGGTAAGACTGCTGCCATTCTATTAGGACAAACAGTCAAAAAACAAGATGGCACATAAATGTGTGGTGTAATTTCAGGCAATAATTAATATATAAAGAAAAAATAAAATATGGGGCTAGAGAGTGAGTGACGTAGGGGTTGGGGATTATTTCATACAGGTGGCAAGGAAAGTCTTTTTGAGAGCTCTTTGAATAGAAACTTGGATGAAGTGAGGAATTAGCCATGGAGTGTTCCAACGGCAGTGGGATGTTAGCATGACTGGAGTACAGTTAAAATGGGAGGACATGAGATAATCAGAGAGGCAGACCACAGCCACAATGCACAGAGCCAACTGTCTTCTGGAATCTCTACCTGGGTATGAGGTAACCACATTAAACAGAACATGTCTAAAACTGAACTTCGTACATTTCTTCTCACCCAATACCTTCTTTTCTTTTCTATTTTTATCTCAGTGATTGGAACCACTATCTACATGGGCACCAAAGCCAGAATTGTCACAGTCATCCTCAACTCCTCCTTTTTCTTCATGCCTTTCATCTAATAAGTCACCAATATCTGTCAGTTCCATCTGTTAGACATAGTTTAAATTTGCCCTCCAGCCTCTAGGGCAGTGCCTTAGTTCAGGTCCCTACCATTTCTCTCTTGGGTAACGTAATAACCTTTGTTCTTGTCCCTGTGCAGTCCATCCTTCATATCATCGTGACTTCTCTAAAATATGGACTTGACTTTGTAACTTTATTAGATAAAATCCCCTAAGTATTTGCCATTGCCTACTGTCCAAGCTTCTTAGTCTGGCTCTGCATACCTTTCTAGTTCCTTCTTCCTACTCCATCTCTCACTTTTTCCCAGCTATACTGAATGATTCCTTGTTCTGTGCTCTGCACATTTGCACTCCACCTTTGGAATGCCCACTACAGCTTTTACCTTCCTGGATAATGCCTAACTGTTCTGCAAGTCTCAACTCAAAGCTTCCCTCACTTCTTTTCTTGTAGAATATCACATCTGGCTATGCTTTAGGATTTTTTACAATGTTTTGCAACTGTTTGTGTGTCTATCTTTGATTACAAACTCCTTGAAGGCAAATTATTTTATGGGGGGATATTTCTTTTTTTCTCTAGTGCATAGCATAGTATTGGCATACAGTAGTTACATAATGGGTGTGAACAAACAATTGTGTTACAATCTTTGTGAATTCTTGCTTTAAATAAAAAAACTTATAGCTCAACTATTTTAAAAATGTAATTCTTTTCATGAAAGTTTAGACATTACATTCTATTTGTCACTATTACATAAAAAGTTTCACATGTATTTAAGAATGCACACAGGCACTGACACATTTATATTCCTGTATCGTTTGGAAGTCCATCTATAACATAGTCGTCTTATTTAGGGCACTGTTTTCAAATTTATTTTTTCAATTAATAAAATTCTACCCTTTGTGGTTGTTACACCATGGGAGGGGGCAGCACAAAATTTAAAACTTCAATTAAAATACATAAAACAGCAGCAGTTGAAATAACATATTGGAAAACTCTCAGCTTAAAATCATGCCCCAGTGGGGAAGGGTAATTTAAAAGGATTATGTGTGCATGTGTGCGTGCAACGTGCACACACACACACACACACACACGTTATGAAAAAGAAGAAATGATGATTTGAAAATAATTGTGCATCATAGAATACATATGTGGATTTGTACTTTGTTCCTTTAACTCATCATCTCTTATTCTGTGTAAACCATCTCACCCCTAATTGTAGAAGCAGTCAATATTCATACCATTGTAAAAAACAAACAAACAAAAACATTATTGAGAGATTGAATCACTGTGTTCTAAATATTTTTGATAGCAGAAGCATTCCACGTATACCAGGAAGGTGCCAGGAGAAACCTGAAGATTGAGAGTGAAATCCTTTATGAAGAGAACTACAATTTTCTGTCAAATAAGAGTTCTACTTTCCTTGAAATTCTTGCTGGCTTTATTTTTAATATTTTGAGATAACCAGAGATCTTTGCCTCTTATTTTACTGTAATTATATTGGTTTTGGTTAAACAATAGTAGTTGGGTGAAAAATATTTATCTAGCAAATAAAAAAAATCTAAACAATGAAGTAAGGAGATACAAAAGTTGGTCTATACTATTCTAGGGATTGGTGACAGAAGTTTTTATCTAAACATTTTATTCTTAAAAAATATCATTCCAATGCCTTGAGGGAAGTAGGTTTTGTGATCTTTTGAATAGAATTTCAGGTAGTTTTCTAACTCCAATAATATAGACATTTTTCAAGGGCCTGTATTGCAAGACTCTATGTGAGACAGAAAACAGAATAAGTTATGGTATCTGCCTTCAAGGAGCTTATACTCTATTGGGGTAAAGAAAGAATGTACACAAATAGAATACAGACAGGTTAAACTTAGTGAATTGGACACATAAGAATATCTTGTACCCTCTTGCGATACCACTGAAATGAGAGTAAAAGAATTAAGGAAATATGAACTGATAAGCATAACCAGAATGGGAGAAGATACACTCCTACAAGCCAATTTTAGAAGATAGAAATGGATGAAAACATTGGCAGAGATGGAAAAGCTGATTCTAAGTACTTACAGGTGGTAATGGCAATGAGAAACAAGTTACGTTTTGCTACGGGACCTCAGAAAATCCCAGAAATTACTTGGTATCAATGAAGAAGGAATAAATGAAATTGTAAGCAGGGAACTTGGTAGACATTTCTGTAACAAGAAACTGGAACTCTTTGTTCCTCTGTCTCTCTCCTATGGTAATGTGCAACAGGGATTTTATTTAGTGAAAAAATTGAACTGGAGAGGGTAATGTAAATGACGGAAGGGAAGAAACTATATTGAAAACAGGAGGAATAAAGTCTTCATACTAAATGGTAACACTCTGACCTCCTTGAACTGCTTGGCTGTAAGAAGCAATTTACAGGTAGGAGAGTGGAGCATTTTCTCTGGGTTCTGAACTATCGCAGAGTCCCTCTCTATAGCTGTCTTCAGAGACTGATCAAAATGATTCATCCGAATGGTTATGTCTCTAGTTAGCAGTGCAAACCACCAAATGACAAATTCTACTTTATAGAATTTCCAAGCAACTTTTTAGTGTTTTACTCTCCAATGTGCATGAGCATCAACTCAGCAGATATCCGAGGATAACTTCCAATACGAAAGGCAGAGAAAGAGAGAGGAAAAAAACTAAAAACAACTCAGAGAAAGATATAGATAAAACAGGAAACAATAAAGGCACCCTACTTCTACCTCAAAACCATTAATAAAAATCTTTGGAAAGCTGAGAAAAAATATGTACTCATATGTGTGAATCAAGAACAACATGGTATTAAACAGAACACTTAGAAAACAAAAGAAGACCTTTTGACAATTAAACATAAGATAGCCAATATAATAAAAAAAGTTTGAAAGTTAATACTATTTTCCAGAAGGAAGAAGAAAAAGACAAATAAATGAACAGAAGTTGAAAAAAGATAAGAATACTAGAAGACCAATTCAAAAATGCCAATATCTGACTCATAAAATTTCCAGAAAGACAATGGGGAAAAACAAGCAAATAAATCATGTAAGACAATTTCACAGAACTAAAGAGGACATATATTTCCACATTGAAAGAGCCCTCTGAGTACCCACAGATGAGTAAGGATTGACAAAGGATCCATACCAAGACACATCACTGGGAAATTTCAGGTCAAGAATATAAAAGAGATTCTTTAAAATGTAGGAGAGGAAAAGTAGCTCATATACAAAGGATCAAGAATTATAATGCCATCAAGCTTCTTAGTAGCAACAATCGAAACTGAGAATTCTATATCCATTCAAAGTATGAATTAAGTGTATAGTAGAATGAACACATTGTGCATACAAGATCTCAGAAAATTTGCTTCCAAAGCATTCTTTTGCAGAAGCCACTTACAAAAGTTCTAACAAAATGAAGGGATAACTAAGATAGAAGAAGACATGGGTACCAGGTCACAGGGATTGCACACAGGAGAGACAAGGCGGGGATGACTCCAGAATGGCAGGACTGGAGGACAGTCTATGAAGGAGAAGGGGGAAGATCTGGGACAAGAGACCACTGTTTTCTTTTCCCTAAAGTGGCACAATTAATTAATTTAAAAATGTTAAGCTTCTTTCTTTTTTTACTGTGATTAAAAAAATGTAAGGTTAAAATGAATAATGTTTTAAAAAACAGGCATAGTGCTTTGGATATTGAGGACGCTGAAATTCATTTTGCCCGGAAGGTAGTTTTCATGGAGTAAGATGCATTTTGAAGGTGAGGATGGCAGACACTGTCCGTGTTTGGCCAGCATCTGTGTCTTCCTCTATATGTTGCAGCCTCACTTGCAGTTTTTATAGATTGCGCTCACGTGACTGTCTTGTAGACAATGGGATGTGAGTGAAAGAGATGTAAGTCATTTATAGGTCTGGCTTTTAAAATAGCTCTACAAAATCCTGTGGCCATTTCTTTCTCTGTGGTAGCAACCTTGAAGGCCAGATTCCATATGGCAAGGAGGGTGCCTGACCCACATTTAACTCTGCATGAATGAGAAATAAACTTTTTGTGCTAAGCCACTGAGATTTTGGGCTTTACTTGTTAACACAGCACATTTTCTATGTACGAGGGTGGGCTAGAAAGTATTCAGCCATGTAAGTGAAAAATAGAGGCATTTCTGGCTGCATTATTTCCAGACAGCCCTGCTAGGCTACATGGAAGATAAGAGACAACGTAGAATAGTTCTAAAGGCCTGGATTCTGGAATCAGGCTGATGGGATCTAATCCTAGTGTCACGACTTATAGCTGTGGGATCTTTGGCAAGTTAATTTTAGTGTTTCTAAGGCTCACTTTCTTCATCTCTAAAATCAGGGTTGCAATAGAACCTATCTTGTAGGGTTGCCTTGAGGATTAAGTAAGTTTAATATGAAAAGCACTTAGAACAGTTTTTAGCATATAAGTTTTGTGTAAGTCTTGGTTATTCTTATTATCTCAAAAGTAGGGAAGCAAGGAATAGCATCCTAAGGGGAAATAATAGAAGGAAATAAGATGATAAGTTCTCCTCGAGGTATAGTGTGTGCAAGTAGGAGTGGGATATAAAGGTGGTTAAGGTATAGAGATTAATGTATTTCGTTTAGTCAGGGAAAGAGACACACTAAGAGTGATATGAAATACAGGATTTATTACTGGGATTGGACTATGGATAATTTTGAGAGCTGGGGAGGTGGCCTATGAAACTTTGTCATTTCTGCTTCTGGGGCCTGCAATTGGGAAGAGAAGCTGGATGTAAGGAGGGTGGGAGCAAAGACAGATGCTGCATTGGAGGCTGCAGTTATCACTACCTCTAACCTTGATGACATGAGTGCCCTACAGAAGGACAGCAAGATGATCCAGCAGATTTGGCATCAATGTGTGTGAGTGGCAAAGGACCCTACGTTGACTGACTTTCAGAACATAATGGCCCCTGTTTAATTTCTGGCTTCCAAATCCCATGAAACTGTCTTTCGTGGTCAACTCACCGAGAACCACACAGGATATAAATTTTGGGAAACGTAGGTCCAGATTGGGGTCAAATTGTGGGGGGCAGGCTGGATAGCAGGCTGATGAATTTGGATTTTCCTGTGTTAACTATGCAGGGCTGTGAAACTTGACAAGATTAATAAGTTCAGAATTGAAGGTTGTAGGACCCTCAGCTAAGTTGCTTTTGTGATGTTGATCTGTTATTAGAGTTGATTTTATTCCCTATTTATTGAACACCTACTGTGGATTTGTAAACCAATTCTGCTTCCTCTCCTTATGTAGGAAGGCTCACTGAACTTTCTTTTTTTCTGTTTATGAAGAAGAATCTTTATCACCAGTACATTTTGATAATTCCAGGGACAGAGAGTGTTAGACATAGTAGATACGATTCAGTGTCATTGCCAGTGAAATAGTAATAATATCATCTGTTTTTAAAAGTGCTTTAGGGCCTTTGGAGGAAAGTATTACTGGAAGCAGATATAAAGCTAAAAAGAAAATTCATGATGAATGATACTTATTTGGTGATGGCTTAATAATGTGTTTCAGAGGGACAGGTGAACTGCAGTGTTTGAGAAAAATGAATGTTGCTACTTAATGGCACAAGCTGTCCACGTTTAATCATGTTAAAGAGCAGTTGCCCTTTTTGGCAGTGCTAGAAACAAAGGTGTAGTGACTTCAAACAGAAAAATTGCTCACAACATGATTTTTCCGGAGCTAGATATATTCTTCTCCATCTATTGAAATTCTCCTATCCTTCAAGGTCCACATTTTCACCATTCCTCAGCAACTTCTCTGCTGGCTCCTTCCAGAAGGCATATTTCCTTTCTTTAATTTTTGTGGTATTTCATATTAGATTGTGAAAAATGATTCTTATTTTTCACTTTTAGCTTTCAACTGAGATATAGAGCAGGGAAAAGAGTCTGAGAGATCTGGGTTAGAATCCTGGTTCTCTGCTAGTTGCATGATCTGGGAAAGCTGTTTAACATCTCTTAGACTTCAGTTTCAATTTCCTTAAATTTTGCATAATTGCACTGAAGTGCCTACCACAGAGGTATTAAAGTGAGTGCTTATCTCCCTCATTATGTTTTTTCTTTAAATTTATTACAGCACCTGCAATTGGTTTTAATCACTTTAAAGATAAGAGTATTATCTTAATCATTGTTAAAACAAACAAACAGGCAAACAAATACAAAGATTTTAATCATTTTTGACTCCCTCTCAGTGTTTAGCCCAATGTCTGACTCTAGGCATTTGTATAATGGCAGGATGAATAGATTACAAAACATGGAAGCAACCGGCTCTTGTTTGGGTTCTTACTGAATAATGCTGCTGGGAATGGGGCAGATTCCTCGTCTGGAGTCTTGCTATATGTCTTCCAAGGGCACTTGTTTCATCAGAGAATGAAAGCACCTCTCCATGGAGCATCTAGATGACATCCACTGCTGAAGTTTAAAAAACATCAAAAGTACTTTTGTGGAGAACATAAAGGTGCTTTGGTGGTTCCCCATCCCTTGTTTTCACTAGGGCCCAGGGGACGCTTTCAGAAGTAGAGCATCATGGAGTGTTGGCTGCCAGAAGTCCACCTTCCTGTCTTGACCAAATATCAAAGCAAAGGCATCCTTTCTGAGAGAGCTTCCTCTCATGCTGGGCCCTACTGAAACACCATTATTAACCCCCACAATTCATGTCCAAGTGGCATCAATCATTTGGGTCACACAATGCCTGACTGTAAATTATGACATTATCTATGAGTAGGAAGGTGATAATAATAATAATCATTAAGAAAAAAAATATCAGCATGGCCCCAGTTGGCTGAGGACCTTAGTTGGATCTGTCATATTTGTTCTGGACATGAAAGACTTGGCTGTTCACTTGCAGGCTCATCCATCACTGGGCCTGTCATGGCTTTCTGAAGGACCAGCTGACACGGCTCAGAACAGCAGCTGCTGGATGGCTTTGGGGAGCCTGACTCAAGAAACAGTTGCTGGGGTACAGGGACCACAAGCATTCTTGCAGAGACTGACATCCTGTTGTGCTGTCCTGCCACTGCCCTCAGTAAGTCACAACGAGGAGTAAACTGCTGTCACTGAGATGAAAGGCCCCTTTCCTCTGATCTCTCCACTACAAAATTACTTCAGTGCCACACTGTATTTTATGTCAATACCTATTTTATTTTTCAAAATTGAAAAAGATATAAGTACATTGTTCCCTGAATTCCTGATGCTCTGGGTAACCTAGCAACCGAGTATGCCACATAGCACACAACAGAATATTATCATGCACTCTACTCAAATAACAAGCAAGTAGCACAGATTTCCCTTGCAGATTATTTAGGCTAAATTAATGGTTAATAGTTGCTATTACTATTAAAAATAATAATAAACTCCCTTTTGCATTTCTTAGGGCTAGATTTGTTGGAAATAATGCTTGGTTTTAATTGTACATGTGGGAGATTGTTTTTCATTGAGCCAATATCTTCCAAGTGATTTGCATGGATTTAGGTAGCCAGCCGCATGCTGCAAACTGACAATCACATGAAACAGGAGAATACATTTAGGACATTTGGAAACCATGCAAAATTTTCAAGTTCAAAATTGACTCATACTTTTCACCTCTCGGAAGATGCGGTCAGTAAGGGGCTTATGCACACTGATCAGGCTATTTAGCCATGCTGATTCTGCCCCCAATTCTCAGAGAAGGCTGCCAGGAAGCCCTCGGGCAAGCAGCCCTAGAACAAGAATAAAGCTGGAACAAGAGTCAGGGTCAGGGAGAAGTTCAAGGAGCTCTGACCTGAAAGAACATGGGCAAGGTCATGGCACAGAGCAAGAGTCTGCTAAAGAATGGCAGAAGTTACAGGGAAGAGAGGAAAGAGTCAAATAGAAGTTGGACAAAATGAAGGAGGAAAAGTGCACATATCCAGGAATAAGGAGATAGAGTGTGGAACACACATAGGATCGTGAAACAGGAGGTGGCTGGGCTCTCTTTTTGATAACAGAGCTGGTGGGTAGGTATCTATTACAGCTTTTATGTCCACTTGCCATTCACTTTAGATTTTCTTTTGAGTTGTCCCACCTATTTGTGCTTTGTAAAAATCAGCTACCTAGTTAAACACACACACACACACACACACACACACACACACACTTACACACTTTCATTAATGTGGCCTTGTGAATAATTTACTGTTCTCTCTTTCCTTTCTCTCCCTTTAAAAGCAATCAATTTAATTCATACCTTCTTTCCTGAGCCACCAGAACTTTAAGATGCCTTTGCAGCTCTCTTAGAATGCAGACCTCAAAAAGAACCCTTGAAAAGTCCTGCTGTTTTTCTCCTTAACTAGTCACCTCAATGAAGAACTAAGGGGCTTTCATTTTGAGTGCATTCTGCTGCTTTTTAATAATCTACGAGTGAATTAGGCATTTTCGCCTTCAGGTTGCAGCTGTTGCAAATAATGTTTCCTTCCAATCATAAAGAAAATATCTTAATATTTTCTGAGATCCTGAACAACTTGTTATATGAGAAAGTGCCCAGTATCTCATCTACACGGAATTAACTTCATTTGCCGATATCAAGATAAAGCTGCTTCTTGAAATACAGTTGTTGATTTTTCTTAATTTGGACAAAAATTTAAGAGCACACTTTCTTATTAACTGGCCAAGGCAATTTTACTTTTTTAAAAAGCGTTTTGATATTGTAGTCAGGAACAGCCCCTCCTATTTCTAAATGCTCACAGTTTTTGCCGATTAAGTAGCAAACCATTTGGTTGCACTCCTTGCCACCAGGGACCTGACAGGACTCTAAATATCATTGCAGTTCAGCAAAGCATAGAGATGCTCCGAGGACAGCAGAGCTGAAAACATGAGTACAATGCATAAGCTCTTGACTAGCTGGCAGAAGGGTGATGAGAATCCAGGAATCAACAATAATCTGAAATCACACAGTATTTGGATTTGCTCAATTTTAAGCCAAGTATTTTATAAAGCCGAGATCCATTGTGATGATTTTCCCATGGATGCATAGAAGAATCAGCTGCTTTGGAAAAGGGCACATTTATGTATTTGTGCCCAAACATTTGTAAAAGCCAGACCACCCACTGTGTTCCCGTTTGCAGTGGAGTGACCTGTGCATCAGAGGGTTTCAGTTGCTGAGGTTATGGGACCGGAGGCTGGGAGAGATGGCTGCTTTCTGAATTTGCAAGAGCCCTTCAGGGCAGTGGCACAGAAATGATGCACCCCTCACTGCGTTAGAATCAATCTGTTAATGGTTTCAGGTGTGGAATTTTAGGGAAGGTGTGACAAAACATTGTTTCCAAAGGGGTTAAATTTTCTTGTTCCTTCTCTAAACTGCTTTGTGTTAAAAGACCATTGATGCAAAGGAAAACATCAAGAGTAAAATTGAGAAATCTTAGGACAGATTATAAAGACAATTGACTAAAATATTCATGGTTCTAGTACATTGTAGTGAGAGGCAGGGATTTTGTGAAAGCCACTGTCAATGAGGAGACCATGGCCCTTGTTTTTATCTGAAAACAGCTATGAACAGAGGAACATCTGTTTAAAAAAAGATAGAGTGGCTTTAAAATCTAATTTGAACTTTGAGAGCTTTATTGTAAAATATCAATACTACAAACAATACCAAGTACTACAAAAAATTAATTAGAAGTTATAGCTAGACTGACCAAAAAATAATCCTCATGGTTTTACTGCAGGATGCTAAATGTAAGTGAACATGACCCCTTGCCCATGACTGAACAACCCTGCTGTCACCCTAGGATGAGAATGGCCCTGGCCACACTGCAGTTTTATAGAAAGAACTTGAGAATACCTCAAGTACAGAGGTGAGCTAGGCATCGTTTGCACTCAGTGAATTTTAATACTTTTCGGGGTTTGGGTCCTGCTTCTTTCTACAGATACTTCCATGAAGAAAGTACCCTCAGGTCTCTCATTAACATTACAGTTGTTAGAGATGTCACTTCTAGCCTTTTCAGTTGGGTAGCTGTACCTCAAAAACAGACATTTGGAGTGGGTATCATGTCACCCAAAGAAATACTAAGTGATGGCATTCTGGGCATCCCAGTGAAAATGTTTTATTCTGATGGAGGATAAGTTTAGGATCTGAAATTATATCATGCCAGCGTACTGCGTAGAAGTACAGCCACACTCCATCTTTCAGGTGAGTGTGCCAAAGGCCTTACAACACATTCAGTGTTTCCAAACTTTGTATCAGAACGTTCACCTCGGTAAAAATTGATGATTTTAGATATAGAATTTTGCCTGTTTACAGATGATATCTTGTTATATATTTTAAATATAAGTTACTTAAAAGAAGATAACATTAGGTTAGAAACCATTTTTAGAAAACATCTTGTGGACCACTTGATAAAGATATTAATAGGCAATATACAGAGGCTGCCAAAAAGTGTATACACATTTTAAGAAAGGAAAAAACTGTATTAAAATTATAATATTCAATATATACCAATAACAAAAAATGAATACAAGTCACATTTGACTTCTGCAATTACAAGAGGTGCTCAAAGTAGTTACCATCAGTGTCTATCTAATACATAGATAATAGCTCTTAAAATGTGTATACACTTTTTTGACATGCTGGTCCATGTTATATCATTTTACACTGGTGAGAAATAAACATATTATGCTTGAAAAGCATTAGAAGGCATCAGAGGGTAAAGCAATATGCTGAAAAATAAAATAGTACAATGTTTCAGCAATACTTTTGCTTAAAAATATGATTGTGGTTCACTACAGAAAGCAACCAGCAACCAAACAAAAACCCAAAACAAGTCCCTTCTGTGATTTCAAATTAGATATTATTAATATGTTAGAAACAATGGTACTAATTTTCTTTCACTCATCTCTCCACTCTTTCTCTTTCACTACCTGCCCCTTATTGGAATCAGTCAGACATGTACTGGCAAAACACGAATGCTTTCACACTTGTCCTGCTCCCCTAGAAGCAGCTACCAGCTGCGGGAGTAAGGTAGGATGGATGCAGGAGACTGTTAGGAAGCATTGCCAACTGTACCCTGATATGTGGTACGCACAGTGGGCGTTTATGACGACAGTGGTTGCAGCTTCATAACAAATAAATCCTGTTTTGTTTTGGTGCTCCTCACAGCAGCTTTCTTTTGCAACTTGATGAATGGTTTGTCGTAAAAATCAAGTGAGGCAGTTTGCCTGGATTTTGTGCATGTGTGAAATACGTGACAAATTAAGCCTGCCTAGTCTTCATAAGGAAGATGTTCTGTTAGGTCAGAATCCAGAGCAGTGAGAGGGCGTGCGAGTTGGGAGGGCCTACCACACCGTGCCTTAGGAGCCCAGGATGCCCGGCAATGGGGAGATGGCTCTTTTCCCTTCTTCCTGAATGATTCAGTGCACCTCCTCGGAGCTCTTACGTCTTTTCAAGCATTTAGTGGACGTCAAAATATCTTGCTGGAGAAAATATAAATGTCTTTTTTATTAAAATAAAGATTCTTAAATAATCATACTTTTTCAAAGCAAAAAGAAGAAAAAATTGAATAAGGAAGTTTGAAATTGTATTTCCTATGGATTGATCTAAACCCTTTTCATTGAAATACTTAAAATGTATGTAGAAAAAAAATTAGGAAAATTGAAGAGACATTTTTGTATGAAAAAAACAGAGTGCCCATCCTTGAATTTAGAATAACTTTATTCATAATTTTTCCTATATTTTTAAATTATAATGATCCACATGCCAACTAAGGAGTAAATGGCTGATATCAAGAGTTGATTAATTCACACTTTTTAAATATTTCTAGTATCTTTCTTTCAAGGTGCACCAAACAACATGCTAACATTGGCACAAACTAGAGATTTGACTTCTAAGTTGGCAGGATAGCTTTGGCCTCATTCTATTGTTGAACAGCTGGGAAGTGGAGTCCAGTGTGTGTGTGTGTGTGTGTGTGTGTGTGTGTGTGTGTGTGTGTGTGTGTGTTTGTATTTATGTGACTTTTATTAAGTGATGCTTGTTAGTTAATAAGTTTAGGTCGATGGATGTTTTTTTCAAATTACAATACCACAATGTGTATTTTCTTTTATAACTCTTAGAAATCTGTTTATTTCCCCAGAAATTGCAGAAAAAAGTTAGCTTTACTTCAAGCTAGATTTACTTAAAATAATTATAATAAGAAAAAAGAAAAAAAAAGAGGAAGGCCAACAATAGATATAACAAATAAGACCCCTTCCACCCCAAAGCATACATCAACACATACATGAACAAAACCTTTACTAGTTAATCCATTAGTTTGAGCCACAAATTGCAGACAACCCAGTTAGATATCAGAGGAATATTCTGCTCTGGTCATCTCCCTGCAGGGTCATTTGCTTGGCAGTAGGACAATGCTAGACACATGCTAACAGGGTTAATTGCAGCCACACGTAGGTTTTCTTTTTAGATGACAGGGCATTGCCTTAAAATTGATCTGCACACTGTCAAGGGACTAATTCTGGGCTTCCTTTTAACCCTGTCCTCACCCTGTGACAGACTGCTGTTACCTACAGGCCCTGGACATGTTCGTCTGCATTTGCACCAAGTGTGGGAACCGGCGCAGAGCTGGGTCAGAGGGCACGGAGCCAATGTCGCTACATGCATGTCTCTGCTTTTGTGCTGGCCCTGGCTACGTCCTACTTTATGCAGATTCCACCTCTGTGAGATCCAGAGTGTGCCATATGGGGCTCCTGTGTATTACTAGTGAGGACACATGCCTGTGGGAACTATTCTAATGAAGGCCCCACCCAGGCACTGGGCCTGCACAGTTGCCGTTCCCAGGAGACTTTTTTAAGGGGGGCGATGTCTGGGGGTGAAGACATTTTCAATGTCTGGGAAAAGAGTTGTGTGTCTGGTTCTTTACAGAGTGGGTGTATGGAAATGTAAAGTTTTAGGGTAGAATTTTTCTGAAGAAAAAATGTACTTTGTTTTCTTTGTATTTCTTTTCCCCGTATTTTTCCTCTTGTCTGGCCTTTGTTCTTTTATTACCATTATTTTGTGCATGGTCTTGTGTATGTGCCTTTATCATCTCTGTTGTTTGTTTTCCTTCCATCTAATTAATTCTGCTTAATTTTAAAATGTCACACGTGGACTTTCTCTTCGATAGATTCTGTGGCTTATCTGTTACTTCAAGACGCATTTCCTTTGTTGATTCTGCATTCCTTTATCAACCCTCATGTATTTTGAAGCTGTATCTCTTCCTCTCTTTCTTCTTTGTGCTGTAACTTTGAACATCTCTATTCCTCAGGATTGATGTTCCTCTCACTTCCTTTTTTTCAAATGTTATTGTTTGTAACTCTGTCATATAGTTTCATTTAATTATTTTTGAGAGAAGCATTCATTTTATAGTAATTAACATTCTTTTTGTCTTTCTCCTCTGTTTTCTACTCAATTTACTTTTCATTTTTACCCTGTTGTAAGGGATTTCATCTTTTCATTCATCTTTCCAATCCCAGATATAATTCTTATTTTTATTTCATGAATGTGTTCATGGCTAAATCCCAGTTTCTCTCTACTCCTTCTTCTTTTTATAAATGTATTACTCTTCTCTTTCTAGTTTAAGTGAAGCATTGTATTAATTGCAGATTTTATTGGCTTTATTTTAGTAGTGTTCTCTGTATAAGGCTACTACTTTCCAGAGCCTGAGATTGCGTCTTACATAGTTTAAGGAATACCTAACTTGGAGTTTCTTGATCTGTATAGAGAACTGACTCAGTCTCTGATTGTAGGCTCACTTATGTCCTCATTCACTCACCTATTCATTACTTACTGAATTTATTAAGCATGTCTTAATGTCTAACCTATGCTACTATGATCCTAAGAAAATACCTATTTACTTGTGTCTATGATTAGACTGATCTCAGAATTCTCCATTTGAGATAACCCTCTTCTAGACTGGTTGATTAATTTTGGTGTGGCATTCAGGATTTCTTCAACAAGAAGGACTATTATGCATCATGGCCATTTGCCTAATGACAACTTCTAAAGTTGTTAATAGAAAACAAATATCAAGAGCAGAGACCTACAGGGTTTCCCATGGCTTATGTTTTACAACTTCAGTTAAATTGCTCCTCTGTTTCCAAATAACCTTCTTCTTTCATTAAAGACATATCCCTGGAGTTTGTTTCAGTTATATTTATAGTTGGAGGTGAATTGGTAAGTGGGGCTTTTCTTATCTGTGGATGGTATGTTTTAACAGGTACTGAGATGCATCTCAGCTTCCCTAAACACCTGTGCTGCTTATACCTGATACTTTCTAGTTAAAAATTCATTCCTTTGGCTTAAGAAATAGTTTTCTGATAAAATATAAATATACCTCGGAGGATAATATACAAAGGCTTTCCAGAAAGTATCCAGCCGTGTAACTGTTCTTGTTATGTTGACAATGGCTGAAGGTTTTCTGGACAGTCCTCATATTCAGTCATTAATGCCTCGTAAGATCTCATCTTAAAGGGTATACAGAGGGTACAAAAATGTATACAAATTTTAAGAAAGGAAAATACTCTATTAAAATTGTAATACTCAATATATACCAATAACAAAAGATGAGTACAAGTCACATTGACTTCTGCAATTATCAGAGGTGCTCAAAGTGGTTACCATCAGTGTCCAGACACTTCTAATTATGGTGAACTACTGCTTGAGCAACGTTGACCCAAGTGTCCATTTGTATCACTGAACATGCTTCCACCATTTTCTTTGACTGTCCTGTGTGTCATATGGTGATGATTAATGCCATCTTTTGAGTAAACATCATACTGCACATTGCTACCATAATTCAATTTAACTTTAAAAAGTAATACATAGATAACATCGCTTAAAAATGTGTATACATTTTTTTGGCACCCGATATTTTGGTAGCCAGAGGAAACCAGCTTTAAGGGAGAAATTGCAAATGTGGGGGAAGTTTGGTAATATGAAAGACACAAGAAATTTATGTTTTGCTTATTGTGAGCTCTAGTGCAAAAGCCACTGTTTGACATAGAATGACACCTCTCATCATTCTTTATTGAGGGAGATTAAGGGCTAAACTTTTGCACCTGCCATTTATAAGATATATGACTTTGGATAAGTTATTTTACCTCACTGAACCTTGGTTTCCTCTTCTATAAAGTGAGAATAATACTATTTACCACTCAAGGATATTTCTGAGAATTCGATGAGATCACGTACACAAAGGGCCTGACACAGAGAAGCAGAGTGAAAATATATGACACCCCCACCCCCTTTTCTTGGTTTCATTTTAGGTAGGTTATTTTTCTGAAGGGGCTAATCTGTAAAGAGTAATACTACTATACGTCAGTTTATTAGTGCAAATATTCATGGTCTTGGGGATCACCTTCCTGGTGCTGATTTACTTATGATCATCTTTTTCCAGAATAAAATTCATTGTTCCAGACATCACTTTAGGACAATCAGGAAATATGAAAGCATTCTTTCAAGTTACATCAGGAAGTAATGCTATTGAAAGTCAATTTCTGGACAAAAGCACTATTTTCCTAGATTTTCGGGGAAATGGTCATGAACACAGACTAGGCATCATTTCCATTATGTTTCTTAAAAAGAAACAGACTTGAGTCCTAAACAACCTTCCTGGATCTCTGTTAGTGCCTTGTGAAACTCTCAGCCTCTTTAGGTTTGCAATGCTTAGTGGTAGATTTTCAAACCACCAAGTAATCCATTTTTATCTCTCATTACCTTGGTGGTACATCTCTCCAATTATTTTCCATCAAGGATTTTGGAGAGAAAGAAAATCAGACTTTTTCTGACTTCCATTTTGTTTTGTTTTTAAAATCAACTAACATTTAATATAGAGGATGTTTTAAAATTTTTATTTGGACTCAAACCCATGTCAGTGTGAGTCTAACTTAGGTTCCATTTAGATTTAAAAAAGTATTAGAGAAATAAAATAATTCCCACTCTAGTCCAATTTTGCTTTCTTTTGTGATTTATCCAAAAATACAGCTGAGGGAATTATTATAGTAAGATTTTAAAATAAGTTATGTTTAGGATAGCTCCAGTGTTGTATTATGAATATACAAGAATGCTATGATTCAATATAGATTGGGTGACATTTGTAAAGGATTTGGGCAGGGCCCCATCCTGTTTCTTGACAGAAGAAAAATAATTTATAGTAGAAATGGAATTGCTTCCTCCTCCTTTCTCCTACATGGCTGAAATTCCTGTAAGGCTAGTCTGCAAGCAACAGGACATTTCCTTGGCTGGTCAGGTGCTGGTTATCAGGCTAGATACTGTAGTTTCAATTTAGTTGAGAGCCAGGGTAAAGTCCTTTTTTATCCCAGGAGCTTGTATGAAGGGTACAGAGGGTTAAGAGACTTCTTACATACATCAGACTGTACCAGTATCCTAAACTTGCTCCATAAAGATGATATTTGTGTTCATCCTTTCAAAAGAGGATTTTAAGCCCTGATTTTTCATTGTCAGAAGTGATAAGCTACTATAGAGACTCAACTCGGAGAGCCACTAATCCCCATAAAAGGACAGCAAACGAAGAAGAGAGGTTAGGGTCATTGACTAGAAGCTACACTGTTCTTCACTGATAGAAGGAATGTTGGCTAAAGAAAGTATTTTTTATTTTCAGAACTACTCTACCAAGGGAGAAGCATAAACTTACCACTACAGAAAATAATGTTGTTTGAAACACAAATAAGCCAATTAAAGACATGGTTTCATTTTTTGGACTCCCAAATGAATAAAGCATGCTTTGTATAAAGGAAATAATGCCCGTTATGCCCAAGTTTTCCATGATCATTTTATTTTTCATCTATGTTTTGTTGAGCAGCCACATGTGTGTGCACATGCCGTGTATTTATGCATAAAGGATACTTCTCTATTCGATAGAAAAGGTCAGCTTTACAAACCGATTCTGTGATAGCTTATATATCAGTGTTATCTTCATCTGTGTTTTCTCATATGAGAAGACTGAAATCACCTGACTAAGGTGAAACCTTAAAAACACTTTTATTCTCTGAATAGGATTGAAACTCTTCTACTGTTTACATGTATTGTTCTTTAGTTTTAACATGTAATGCTCAGGACAGCTTTCCTGAATCCTGGCTTTTATCAATCACTTGATTGGAGGGGCCTAAGGAGCCACTGAGATGTCACTATTCTAGAAACACATTTTATACAAAATGTGACTTGCAGTTCCCTAGGGTTTGTTCTCTAAATTGCATTAGAGGATGAGGTAGACAATGGTAGGGTACAGAATGAAGGTAAGAGAAAACTTCAAAACATTTAACTAACAAGGCCTTGACTAGGTGCTGAACACTTAGAAATTTAAAAGAATGATCAAATGTTGTCTTTCATGATTAAAATAATTAGAATATAATGGATACCTTTGATACATACTGTAATAGCAGTATGGATTACTGAATTCTTTTTAGCCTAGTTCAATTTGCCTTACTGTAAATATTCTTAATATTGCTTTTTATAGTGGTTCTTGATGTATCCAATTCTGACCAGTAAGGCAAGTAAGTTATCTGCGGGTTGAAATCACATTAATATTTTCAGATTTGGAATAAAAATGAAATATAATTCAAATTGGCTTTTAAGTATATTAGTTTTCCATTGTTGCATGAGAAATAATCACAACCTTAGTGGTTTAATTAACATTCTTTTTTTTTAGTTCACATAAGTCAAAAGTCTGGCATTGCAAGACTGGGTATTTTGCTCAACATCTCACAAATCTAAAATCAAGGTAACTGTGGGCTGTGCTCTTCCGAACTCATATGGTTGTGACAGAATTCAGTTCCTTGTGGTTATAGGACTGAAGATTCCATTCTTTCGCTGGCTGTGAACTGAGAACCGCTTTCAGCTCCTGGAGCCCTCTTCATTCTCTCCTTCAAACCAGAAATGGAGACTTTTCCTCATGTCAAATCCCTTTCACATTTTAATTTTTTAAAAATGTACAGTCCTGTTTCTTTTTAAAGGCTTATCTGATTAGTTCTGGTCTACTCTTGGATAATCTTTCTTAGAGTAAATTGATAGGAAATTAATTACAATTGCAAAAGCCCTTCAGAGCAATACCTAGGGTGGTTGTTTCAATAACTGAACACTAGGAAGTAAAAATTTTCAGGGCCATCTGAGAGTTCTACCTGTTTCACCAAGAATATTGTTCAACCAAATCTGAGTGAATAGGGTTAATTTAATATTTTTATTATAGAGTCTAGTGATAACAAAGAATTTGGCCTTTGCCTTGGTGATCAATATAAAAGCACTTTATGAATTACTTCATTTAATCTTATACAGTTAACCCAAAAGAATCATGTGAGTTTGGTTCAATATTTCTATTGATGTATATGTAAAATGAAATATAAATAAAGATGTATATATATGGATATACTTTATGTTCCTGCAGGGGACAGATCTAACATACTAACTCCATAAAATAAAACCAAAATGGAGTGATCTGCTTAAATCAAGGAACTATTAATCATTTGTTTAGAATTTGATGTTTCAGGCACTTCTTTGATGACTGAGATTGAAATGGGGTACTGTATCGCATGTAAATTTCTAAATCTAATTATATTCAATTAAAATATCAAAGGTATTTTTAGGACATTCCAATTTATATGCAAGGATGAGAAAGCAATAATAGTTAAGTTTTTAAAAAGGTATTAAGGAGGAAAAGTACTCCAAATGATACTTAATGATTTGGCAAGATTGCAATGATTAACACAGGGAGAGTCAGCAAAGGAATGTAGACCAATCAGTGAAACATCATTAAAAACCTAGAAAAATCAGAAACATTCTGGCATACATTATATATATGACTTTAATATTATTTTAATATTCACCATCTTGAGAAAAAGAAGCAAGTAGGTAAAATGTATTAAAAGCAGAAGAGTCATCATGAAAGAAGTGTGAATCAGTGAAAAAGCTGTGTGTGTTTGGAGAATAGTAGAATAGTTTTTAGAGTGAGGAGTGCATGCAAAACATGGCTAGAAAGGTAGGTGAGAGCTAGTTGGAGTCCTGACTATAAATGTGTAGGGCATGTGCTTATTTCTGAAAATGATATTTTGATTTCAAGAATCCCCCAGTTGTCACCCAGGGATTCCCATCCCTGGCAACACTTTAGAATCACTTGGGAGAATTTAAAAAGCAAGGATTTTGGGGTCCCAACCTGGATCCAAAATCCCCATTTCTGGCAGTTGGGCTGGAGTACATACTAAAGCTTTCTAGGTGATGGAAATGGCAACAAAGAATGTCAAGAGCCACTGTTGCTTGACTTGTCTCCTGTTTTTTATATAGTCTCTAACTCCCTCTTTGGTTTTGTTTTTTCATAGCAGCATTATTCATAATAGCCCCAAATGAAGAAAATCCAAATGTCCATCACCTGACAAATAGATAATCAAAATGTGGTGTACCCATTAAATGCAATGTTATTTGGTCATACAAAGGCATGAAGTACTGATTCAGACTACAACATGGATGATCCTTGAAAACACCATGCTAAGTGAAAGGAACCAGTGACAAAAGGCCATGTATTGTATGATTCCATTTATATGAACCATCCAAAACAGGCAAATCCATAGAAAGTAGATTAGTGGTTGTCAGGGGCTAGAGGAGGTGGGTAGGGATGGCAGTGATAAAAATGTTATTTTTTTTCCTTGTAATTTTTTTTTAATTTTTCAATTATATTTAGCATACAATGTTATATTAGTTTCAGGTGTACAACATAGTGATGAGACATTTATATAATTCATGAAGTCATCACTCTGATAAATCTGCTACCCATCTGATACCATCGTTATTATAACATTATTGACTGTATGCCCCATGATGTACTTTATATCCCGGTGACTATTTCGTAACTATGAATTGTACTTCTTAATCTCTTCCCCTATTTCACTTACCCTTGCAGCCCCCTTCCCATTTGGCAATCATCAAAACGTTCTCTACATTTATGGGTCTGTTTCTGTTTTGTTTGTTCATTTATTTTATTTTTTAGATTCAACATATAGGTGGAATCTTATGACATTTGTCTTTCTCCGCCTGATACCCTCTAGGTCCAACCAGCTTATTACAGATAGCAAGATTTCATTCTTTTTTATGTTTGAATAATATTCCATTGTATGTATGTACTACCTCTTCTTCCTCTTTTTATATTCAATATTATTTTATATTAGATTTAGGTGTACAGCATAGTGATTAGACATTTATATAATTTAAGAAGTGATTCTGTGATAGTCTAATACCCACCTTACATTATATATAGTTATTACCATATCATTCCCTATGCTTTACTTAATTTTATGACTGTTTTATAACTACCAATTTGTACTTCTTACTCCTTTCACCTTCTCACCCTGCTCCCAACTCCCTCCCGTCAATCTAGTACCCATCTGACACCAGACATAATTATTACAATATTAGTGACTTTATTCCTTATGCTATACCAAACATCTCCATAACTACTTTGTAGTAACCAATTTAAACCCTTCCCCCTTTTTTACCCATATCTTCAACCCCTCTTTCATCTGGCAACCATCCAAATGTTTTCTGTATCTATGAGTTTGTTTCTGTTCTATTTGTTCAACTTTTTCCCTAGATTTCACATATAAGTGAAATCAAATTGCATCTGTCTTTCTCTGTCTGATTCTCCACTCAGCGTAATCCCCAACATGTCTTTGATTGGAGCTTTGAACCCATTTAAATTGAAAGTAATTGTTTATATGTAGCTATTGAAATTTTGTTATTAATAATTTTGCCTTTTTTTCTGTCATAACACAGTCCCTCTAACACTTTTTGTAATATTGGTTTTGTCTGGGAAGCTCTTTATCTGTCCTTCGATTTTGAATGGTGGCCTTGCTAGATAGAATCATTTTGATTGTAGGTCCTTGCTTTTCATCATGTTGAATATTTTATGCCAATCCCTTCTGGCCTGCAAAGTTTCTGTGGAGAAATCAGCTAATAGGTTTATGGGAGCTCCTTTATAAGTTGCTAGTTGCCTTTCTCTTGCTGCTTTTAGGATTCTCTGTCTTCGCCATTTTAATTATAATGTGTCTTGGTGTGGGTCTATTTAGTTTTGTCTTGTTTGGGACTCTGTGCTTCCTGGGCTTGTATGTCTATTTCCTTTTCCAGGTTAGGGAAGTTTTCAGTCATTATTTCTTCAAATAGGTACTCAATCCTTTGCTTTCTCTCTTTTTTGCTTTTTAAAAAATTTTATTGTTAGACTTATTGGGGTGATATTGGTTAGCAAGAATTACATAGGTTCCAGGTGCACAATTCTACAGTGCATCATCAACTTGTTGCATTATAAGGTCACCACTCAGTGTGGGTTCTCTTTCCATCACCATATATCTAGCTCCCCCTCCCTCATCTCTCACCCTCTCCTCCCATCCTCCCCCACTTGCCCCCGAATAACCATTAAACAATTGATTGTGTCTGTGGTTTTTTGTTTGTTTTTTCTTTGTTGATTTCAGTTTTACATTCTGCATGTGAGTGAAGTCATATAGTTTTTGTTTTTTTCTGTCTGGTTTATTTCACTTAGCATGATGATCTCTAGGTCCATCCATTTTGTTGCAAATGGCAGTATTTCATCTTTTCTTACAGCTGAGTAATATTCCATTGTGTATATGTACCACAGCTTCTTTATCCAGTCATCTGTCACAGGGCACTTTGGTTGTTGCCATGTTTTGGCCACTGTGAACAGCGCTGCAATGAACATTGGGGTACATAAGTCTTTGCGGATTAAGGTTTTCAAGATTTTTGGGTATGTCTCTCTCTTCTTCTGGTACTCCTGTGATGTGAATATTTTTACGCATGATGTTGTCCCAGAGGACACTTAAATTATCATCATTTTTTAAAATTCTTTTTTCTTTTTGCTGTTCTGATTTGGTGTTTTCTGCTACCTTGTGTTTCAAATTACCGATTCCAGCCTCTGCTTCATCTAGTCTGCTGGTGATTTTCTCTATTGTATTCTTCATTTCAATTGTTGTGTTCTTTATATCTGCCTGGTTCAGTTTTATGGTTTCTGTGTCCTCCTTTATGCTTGCTATCTCTTTGTTAAACTTGTCATGAAGTTTCTTGAGCATCCTTATAACCATTGTTTTGAACTGTATCCAATAGGTTGCTTGCCTTCATATGGTTTAATTCTTTTTCTGGAATTTTCTGCTTTTCTTTCATTTGAAATATATCTCTTTGTTTCTTCATTTTGGATGTCCCTCCGTGTTTCTTACTAAGTATTAGGTAGAACTGCTATGTTTCTCAGTATTGCTGGGGAGGTAGTTTTATGTAGTGGGTGCCCTATGGGGCCCTGGCACAATCTCTCTGGTCATCTGTGCTGGATGCTCCTGTAGAGTCTTATTTGATGCCAGTGCTGTGCATAGAACTTCAGCAAAATTCTCTGAGCACACTGAGGCCAGTCACCACCAGCCTGGAGCCTGCCTGAGTACTCCAATAATTTTCTAAGAAAGATTCCAATGTGGGCACGGCTGGCTGTTCACTGAAGTAAATGCCTCTAGAGTTGGGGAGTTGAGTAGGGCAGGGTCCCAGTGAGTCAGCAGGGTAGAGAGTGACCAGACCCATTAGATTCAGATTTGGTTATATGGGGAGAGAGCAAAACACAGGAAGAATGGTGTGTGCCCACTGGCTGCACGGGAGGAGCACCCCTTTCAGGAAAAGTGGTGACTGTCCTCCAGTCCTTGCCCCAAGGCTGCACACCTCAGTCTGTCCCCCCTATGCCTCCAGTGCCCCCTGAGTCATTGTCTTTCTGCTGGAGGCCAGAGTGTGTAACCGTAAGTGACTGAGTCTGTGCATACACACCTTTGAGAGGATGTCTGGGTTTCCCACAGCCTTCTGTTCCACCAAGATAGTTAGAATTCCCACTGTTTTCACAGCCCAATGTTTTAGGGTTCTTCTTCTTCAACCCTCTTTCCTCCAGGTGGAAATTCCATGGCTGAGATAGCGCTCCTAATTCTCAACTGCCACATGGAGGTTTGGGGCTAGCCTGTTTTGTGGCACCGCACTTCCTACCAGTCTTGACATGGCTTCTTCTTTGTCTCCTTATTTATAATACTTATGTTTAGCAAGACTTCAGATGGCTTTCCAGGTTGATTGTTCTATAATTGAGTTGTAATTTTAATGTGTTCATAAAATGAAGCAGGCACAGTATTTATCTACTCTGCCATATTGGATATCTCTAACTCCCTCTTTTGGATTCAGCCTATTTATAAATACATGCCAGGCTCCCTGGTATTATCAGATTAGTAGTCTTGGCCTACAATTTTCTAAGATTATGGAGTCCACTGCATGACTTTTAGAACTTGAGAACTCATCTCTAACTTTAATAGTTTTATTGCATTCCAGTTTTTTTTTTTTATGATTTGCCACTCTCAAATCTCTAAGATAAACTCACCAAGAAGTTTCTCCCACCATTAATCTTTGGTACCATAGCCATGCTACTGGGGCCTGTCCAAATTTCAGGCATCTGTTTTCTGCTTGCTCTTATACTCAACCCTGTAGCCCCTTTCTTTGTTATGATTAATCATTAATAGACTCTTCTCTTTGGGATTTTTACCTCTCATATAATCCTTCCCACAAAAGTGGGTATAGATTTCCTCTAATTTTTTATATGCAAAATTTTAACAAAGATTATGATTTACCCTTAAAACATATATATATATATATTTTTTTTTTTTTTACAATTGTCAATACTCTGATTTTGATTTTTTTTTCCTCTTTTTTTAGGGGAGGGGCACCTACAACTCCAGGCTTTCTTTATAAGCACACTATTTCTGAATATGGCAAATGTGGAATAATTCAAACTCTTAAACAATGCTGCTTTTTAAAAAAGGGCACTGGTAGGATGCAGATTATTTCAATTATAGTGAGGGTTAGCCAGGCTGCATAGTTTTCTCACCTTTAATACCTTATTAGTGAAGCAGGGGATTCATCAACATAAAAGGCACCAACCATGGCCCCATAGTCCTAGAACTAATGAACACATAATAAATCCCATCTCCCTCCAGCAAACTCCAAATGACAAAGGCTAAAGAAACATGGTCTTACAATTCATCAATTTCTATCTTACCTTGATAGCAGTCATGAATGCCTTTCAATGCCAAAGCAGGGCAGAGCTGTAATTCAAAAAGGGTAAGATTTTCAAACCTTGAAAAACCACTTTGGATTTATGGGCCAGAATCAAAATTTTATTCCTTCTCCCAAGCGTGAAACTCTCAAAAAAGGGCCATATGGGAGTTTACCTGCCTTGCCTTCACAGGAATGCAACAGACTGTAATGTTCTTTTATGGGTCTCAAATGCATCAACCCAAACTTTTTCACCTTTGAGACTCATAATCTATAAATATTCAAGAATTCCTCAATTTGCCTAAACATGAGTTTGTCATACTGACTGTCGGTAGAGGGGATAATGAGGATCGTTCCTGTCACCTAGTTAATTGCTCTCTGCCAACTGGTGTGCTCTGGTTCTTTAGATTTTGTCTTGGCTTTCTGAAGTCTTCATTGCATCTTAGCTTTGGGGATTTCTATAGCTCTCATATCTTTGTCATTTAATATAATCTCCTGGGGTCTCCTAAAAAACAGTGCTAATCTCTAAGAAGCTAAATCCTGTCTTTTTGATGGTGAAAAGCCTATACTCAAAGGGTTATTTAAAATTTTTCTATCAGCTGAATTCATGTTTCTGATTTTCCATGCAAACATGATTAGATGTTCAGTTTACAACTTAATTTAGGAATGAATTATGTAATCTCTCTTTTTTATTATTAGTTTCATGTGTACAAATCAATATAGTGATTAGACATTTACACACCTCACAAAGTGATTACCCCAAGTCTGTCCATCTGACACAGTACATAGCTACTACAATACCATTGCCTATATTCCCTATGCTGGACTTTACATCCCATGACTATATATATATTATAATTGACATTCAATATTATTTTATATGAGTTGTAGGTGTATAGTATAGTGGTTAGGTATTTGTATAATTTATGAAGTGATCCCCCTGATAAGTCTAGTACCCATATGACATATGCATAGTTTTTATAATATTATTGATTATATACCCCAATGTATTTTACATCCCCATGACTATTTTGTAACTACAAATTTGTACTTCACAGGAAGTACACACACACACACACACACACACACACACACACATATATATAAACATTTATATATAGTAAACCATAGTTAACCAACCCTCTCCTTTATAAATATGTGAGAAAATAAGCATTGAGGTAGCTCTCATTATCACTAGCTCTAGTTTCTGAGGTGATTCTCACTAATGCTGTCTGTAATTTTTGATGTATTATACTCTAATAAAATCAGTAATTCATGATATTGTTGATGAAGAAGGCAATATGTGCCTAACTTATGCTTGTCTAGATCAGTGTTTTTATTGAGATGGCAGCAGTTTTCTGAGGAAAAAAATGCATTCCCTGATGAAATAATTTTGGATAATTTGGCTTTAAGAAAGTTTAGCAACTGCCTTTCCTGTAGGCCTACTTGGAGCATGTAATGGTCTGATAAGCACTGTGAATTCCTCTGTTGGGATAAACTATGTAATATTTCTCAAATATATTTGCCCATAGAACTTTTTAAACATTTTCTTCACTAAATAACTGTTAACATTATGTCAGGATGCTCATGTCTTGAGAAACACAGTTTATAAATGGAGTTCTAAAATGTCTCTTTTAGTTTCTTTGTAAATCAGTTTTTGTTTGTTTGTTTGTTTTTTTTTTTTTTTTTTGCTTTTTGGTATGTGGGTAGCTCCCTGACTGGGAATCGAACCCAGGCCGCAGCGCTGACAGCGCCAACGCCAAAGCCTTAAGCCACTACACCATCAGGGAACTCCCGTAAATCAGTTTTTAATGTAACTCAATTTAAATATTTATGTTGACATTGATGATCTCAATTTAAATTTTTTTCTAGAGTTTTGTTATGAGAAGATAGTTCTATGACTGGCTAGTTGGCTCTTTTTGCTCCCTACTCCATTTGTCCAGAAATTCTCCTTTGACACCCTGCTCTCCCCAGCCCCAGGGGACCCTCTTTTATTCTACTTACTATTGTTTGTTTGAGTGTGGTCCCCTTTCACTGGACTGAGAGTTCCTCGAGGTCAGGGGCCATCCTGTATTCTTTGCATCGCCCTTTCCTAGCACAGGGCCATTGTTTATTAATTCAGCAAATATTGTTTTGACATGGCAAACAAGATAGACAAAATTTCAGCCTTTCCAAAGCTTCTCCAGTCTATTGGAAGAGAGAAAGAAGCAATTGTCATGAGATGTGAGAAAAGGTGTGGTAGAGGAAATGCAAACTATTCTTAGAGGGGTACTCTAGGGAAGATTTGCTGAAGGAGTGATACCTATTTAGTCCCAAAAATGAACAGAAGTTAGTGGCAAGGGACATGTAGTAGGCTTTCATGGAATATGCATTGAAAAAATTAATCTATTCCTCAATTACCTTATTTTTATGGAGATACATTTTTTCCCTTTCATCAGAGGCAGTTTCTTTTTTTTTTTAATTCATTTTTATTGTTAGACTTATTGGGGTGACATCTGTTAGCAAGGATTACATAGGAGTTTCTTTTTAATAGGTAAAATTATTGAATTCATTTTTGAAGTTTCATTAAGATTTTTGGAGACATGCTTAAGAGGTTTACTTGCACAAATATTTTATTGCTCTCACATTCTTATTGCTAAAATTACTGGGATTCATTTCAAATTTCTATCAGTACTACTTTTTGATTCATATCTTTGCTGCAAACTAACTTTTATCACATTTACGATTAAATTTTATGCATAGAAAAGTATAAAGAAGTGAAATATTTACATCTGGCATGTATCTGCATCAAAGTATATTTTATAGATAGATAACTTCCTTTATATTGATTTTAATCATTACTATAATTAATAAATTTTCAAATCCACTTTGCTTATATTATCTGATTTGATCTGATAAATTCACATTTTTAAATCAGTCATTAACTCCCCAAACAGCCATGCAAAATAGACAATATCAGCTTTATCTGTTTCTAAGTAGCCCCAACTCCAGAGATGCAGAAGAAACTGAGTCAGAAAGATTACAAATAATTAGTCTGGCCATGAAGTGGTATTATACTAATATAGAGAGGGCTCTTAGCTATTTTTAGATTAACATTTATTCATTTTGTTCCTTATACAAATTTGGCACATTTGTTTATCACTTACATAAGCATTCATTGTAGAGAATGTTGTGAATTGCTCTTGGTTATCATACATGAGAAATTATTTGTTCTTAGAGAAGGAATAATTTATGCTTTAGTTTACAGACACATAATACCTAGTAAAGAAGGACTGTCTGAAATGAGTTGAAGGTTTGAGTTCCTGGCACTTTGACAATCATTCACAGAGAAAGTTCAAAATGTTTAAGCTATGTAGCTATTATTATTATAGTGCCATAAGCAGGTGGAGACTGCTTATATACCTAATGCTTTATCATTAGTTGTGTCTTTTATTTGGGGGCGGGGGGTAGTTCCCTGGCTGGGAATTGAACCCAGGCCACAGTGTTGAGAGTGCTGAAACCTAGCCACTACACCACCAGGGAACTCGCATTAGTTGTGTCTTTTATGTAGGTCCCAAAGTGTCTTTAAAGTGACTGTATGAGCAGCACATTAACATTTACCTCAATTAGAGGTAGAATTTGTTCTTAATATTAAGATAGCAATCTGTTATTATCCAATGATTGTTTATAAATGTAGCATGAAAAAACAAAGATCATGATGTGGTTGACTCTTTGGGAATTAAAAATGACCAGACCAAGTGGTCAGAAGGCAGTTCATTGAACTTAACTGTACTAGTTCTTTTTGCCCTACAGACTCACGTTTGAGTGTAGGAACATCTATCTCCTTTATCTAGAGATTATTCATTCATATACTGAGACTAATAAGAGATACAGCTAAGAGCAAGGGAAGATAAAGAAATTTTAGAGAAGCAAACACAGATACAAAAATATCCTTGTACTGTATTTTACATATTAAAGATAAAGAGGATACCTCATTTCCTCATATCATTCCAAAGTCAGTTATCAGTTTTCTAGCCAATTAGAATTTGAATTAGAATATTCAAGTAACTACTGGACATAGGGATATTGATAGCAGTAAGTAGAAGCAGTTGGATGCCCAAAGAGATGAATATAAATAAATAAATATCAGATTTAAGAAATAAAAACAGCTATATGGAAGAACTTCCTTTCAGAGCAAACAAGCTCAATATTAATACCAATAAGTATTTGCAATAATTGACATTTATTATGTTGATTCCAAGTCATCAATAAAGTGAAGATTACATTAATATAACCAATTTGAGAAGGCAACAAAGTATGCAGTACATTTCAGAAGAAGTTTTGCAAAGACTTGAAGTCAACAAAAACAGTTTTGATATTAAACTTCAGTTGTGTGGAAAAGCTTGTCACCTGTCTGTGCTAAAAATGAGGGGTCATTGTACTTTTTAAAACAGCTAGAGTCTTCATGATGGGGTTGACATTTCCCCCAGATATTTAAGTTTTTAAGACTAATATTGAAATTTGGCTTTATTTTCTTTGTCTTTCTTTCTTTTTTTTTTTTTGTTAGATTTATTGGGGCGACATTTGTTAGCAAGAATTACATGGGTTTCAGGTGTACAATTCTACAGTACATTGTCACCTTGTTGTATAATAAGTTCACCACCTAGTGTGAGTTCTCTTTCCATCACCATATATTGTTGTTCCTTGTCTTGATGATAATAGCCACTCTTAACAGGTGTGAGGTGATACCTCATTGTGGTTTTGATTTGCATTTCCCTGATAGCTAATGAGGATGAGCATTTTTTCATATGTCTGCTGGCCATTTGTATTTCTTCATGGGAGAAGTGTCTGTTTAGTTCTTCTGCCCACTTTTTAATTTGTTTTGTTGTTGTTGTTGTTGTTAAGTCTTATTAGTTCTTTATATATTTTAGATATTAGACCCTTATCTGATGTGTTATTTGCAAATATTTTTCTCCCATTCAGTTGGTTGTCTCTTTGCTTTGTTGATGGTTTTTTTTTCCTGTGCAGAAACTTTCTAGTTTGATATAGTCCCATTCATTTATTTTTGCTTTTTCTTCCCTTGCCTTTGAGGTCAGGTTCATGAAGTCTTCCTTGAACCCTAGGTCTATAAGTTTAGTTCCAATGTTTTCTTCTATACAGCTTATTGTTTCAGGTCTTATATGAAGGTCTTTAATCCATTTGGAGTTAATTTTTGTTTATGGTGAGAGTTCATAGCTCAGGTTAATTCTTCATGTTTTTCTAGCTTTCCCAGCACCACCTACTAAAGAGACTGTTGTTTCCCCATTCCATATTTTTTTGCTCCTTTATCAAAAATTATTTGTCCATAAATTTGTGGATATATTTCTGGGTTTTCAGTTCTGTTCCACTGGTGTATGTTTCTGTTTTTCTGCCAATACCAAGCTGTTTTGACTATTGATACTTTGTAATATAAATCGAAGTCAGGGAGTGTAATGCCACCAGCCTTATTCTTTTTATGTCGTATTGTTTTGGCAATTGGAAGTCTTTTATGGTTCCATATAAATCTAATAATTCTTTTATCTATTTCGTGAAAATATGATTGTGGGATTTTGATAGGTTTTGCATTAAATCTGTAGATTTTGGGCAAAATGGCCAATTTAATAGTGTTAAGTCTTACTGTCCATGAACAGGAGATATTTTTCCATTTCTGAGTGTCTGGTTCAATTTCTTTCAAAAGTGTCTTATAGTTTTCTGTGTATAAGTCTGTCACATTCTTTGTTAATTCCCAGATATTTTCTTTTTGTTGTGATAGCAAAAGGAATTGACTCCCTCATTTCTTTTTCTGAAGATTTGTTGTTTGTATATAGGAATGCTGTTGATTTTTGTACATTGATTTTTGTATCCTGTGACTTTACTGTATTCATTTATTGTTTCTAATAGTTTCCTGGTGGAATCTTTGGAATTTTCTATATAAAGGATCATGTCATCTGCAAATAGTGACAATTTGACCTCTTCTTTCCCAATTTGGATACCTTTTATTCCTTTCTCTTGCTTGATAGCTGTGGCTAGAACTTCCAGTACTATATTGAATAGCAGTGGTGACAGGGGCATCCCTGTCTTGTTCCTGATTTTAGGGGAATAGTCTTCAGCTTTCCCCCATTCAGTATGATGTTAGCTGAGGGCTTGTCATATGTGGCTTTTATTATGTTGAGATACTTTGCTTCTATACCTATTTTATTTAGTGTTTTGATTATAAATGGATGTTGTACCTTGTCAAAAGCTTTTTCTGCATCAATTGAAATGACCATATGGTCTTTATCTTTGATTTTGTTTATGTGATGTATCACATTGATTGATTTTCATATGTTGAACCATCCTTGTGCTCCCGTGATGAATCCCACTTGATCTTGATGTATGATCTTTTTGATGCATTGTTATATTCTATTTGCTAACATTTTGTTTAGGATTTTTGCATCTGTGTTCATCAGAGATATTGGTCTATAGTTTTCTTTCTTTGTGTTGTCTTTGCCAGGCTTTGGGTTTAGGGTAATGTTGGCCTCATAGAAGGAGTTAGGAAGTATTGCTTCCTCTTCAATTTTTTGGAAGAGTTTGAGGAAGATAGGCATTAATTCTTCTTTGAATGTTTAGTAGAACTCGTTGGTGAGACCATCTGGTCTGGGACTTTTGCCTTTAGGGAGATTATGTATAGTCATTTCAATGTCTTTGCTATTGATTGGTCTATTTAGATTATCCAGTTCTTGGTTCAATCTAGGTAGGCTATAAGTTTCTAGAAACTTGTCCATTTCTTCTAGGTTGTTAAATTTAGTGGCATAAAGCTCTTCATAATATTTTCTTATAAACCTTTATATTTCTGTGGTATCAGTGGTATTTTCTCCCCTTTCATTTCCAATTTTGGCTATTTGTGTTTTTTTCCTTTCATCCTTTGATTAGTCTAGCCAGGGGTTTGTCAATTTTGTTGACTTTCTCAAAGAATCAGCTCTTTGTAATATTAATTTTTTCTATTGTCCTTCTCTAATTGGTTTAGCTCTGCTTTAATTTTTATTATTTCTTTCCTTTTGCTGACTTTGAGTTTTTTCTACTCTTCTTTTTCTAATTCTTTGAGATGGGATGCTAGGTTGTTTAATTGTGATTTTTCTTGTTTCTTAAGATAGGCCTGTAGTGATATATATTTTCCTCTTATTATCACTTTTGCTGTGTCCCAATAATTCTGATATGTTGTATTTTCATTATCATTCCTTTCTGTATATTTTTAATCTCTTCTTTTATTTTTTCTTTTATCCAGTCATTTTTAAATAAGCTGTTGTTTAATCTCCGTGTATATGTGGTTTTTTTTCTGCTTCCCTTTTACAGTTGATCTCCAATTTCAAAGCTTGTGTTCTGAGAATACACTTGGTATGATTTCCATCTTCTTGAATTTGCTGAGGCTACTTTTGGGTTCCAGCATGTGGCCTATCCTTGAGAATGTTCCATGTGCACTAGAAAAGAAAGTATAGTCTCTTTTTTTGGATGAAGTGTCCTTTAAATGTCAATTATGTCCAATTGCTGTAATGTGTTGTTTAGAACTGATATTTCCTTATTTATTTTCTGTTTGGATGATCTGTCCATGGCTAGAAGGGGGATGTTTAGGTCTCCCACAGTGATTCTGCTTTTGTCAGTTTCTCCCTTCAGCTCTGTCAGCAGTTACTTTGTATATTTTGGTGCTTCCTGGTTGGGAGAATATATATTAATTAGTGTCAAATCTTCTTGTTGTTGTATTGTGCCTTTTATCATTATGTAATGCCCATCTTTGTCTCTTGCTGTCTTTTTTAACCTGAAGTTTTTTTCAGCAGGTATCAGCATGGCAACTTCTGCTTTTCTCTGGTTACCATTTGCTTGGAGTATTGTTTCCCATCCTTTCACTCTGAATCTGTGTTTGTCCTTATGGCTGAGGTGTGTCTCTTGGAGATAACATATGGATGGGTTTTGTTTTTTAATCCATTCTGCTACTCTGTGTCTTTTTATTGGTGAGTTCAGTCCATCAACATTTAGAGTGATGATCGATACATGAGCATTTCCTGTGGTCATTACTTTTTTTGATATTGTTTTATTTTTGTTTGTTTCTTGTTGCTGCAACTCTTCCATTTGTCCTGATGTTTTGTTTCAGGTCAAAGCGGGAGGCTTTGTTTACTGAGTGATCTTATGAAACTTAAGAGAAGTCATAACGATTTCCTTTTTCATCATTTGTTTTTCATTTGTTTTGTTTTATTTTTCATGGAAATTATGATGTCTCTTGTCTCTGTGCCCTCTTCTCTTCGAGAACCATTAAATGTCTGTCAAATGTCATGTTACATATTATAATAACACCATAGAATATATGTATGTGACAGATAGTCATAACTATGCCATTGAAGATGATCAGATTCCATTGTACTTTTAAAAAAGTCTATATGACGTTTACATCATAGGCTACTACCATGCTCATCTCTGTGGTACCAATTCTTAAAATCATCTTTCTTTTTTCTTTTCCTTCAAATTAATCATTACATGGAAAAAAGATAATGCAAGTAAAAATGATCTTTTATGGACTTAAAAATACATTTTTTTTAAAACCTCAAACTTTTCCTATTAAATGCTTATGGTCAATGCCTAAATTCTAGGCCAACTGAAAGAAATTATTTCTGAGCATAAAGTAATGCTTCCCAAGCATGTACTTCAGAAGATTTGCAAGAAAAAAATTTACGAAACAAGTACAAATCTCACATGGGATAGTAGTATCAGAACAAGGCTATATATTAAAGTAGAAACTATAATGAGGAAATAACAATAATATAAAATTTAAAAAAAAACTATGAGGTAGGGAGTAGAAGAAAAAGTTGTACCTGAAAAAAGCAGAAAGTAGAGGAATTTTAAGAAACTTTCTATTGTAATGACTTAATAACAAGGGAGCAAGTGAAGTCATAGTATGATTTGATGTTGGATTTTTATGATAACTACATCCAGCCTCTGAATTGTTGCATTTGGATCTATGAAACCACCTTATGAGGAATTCTAAGTGACTCAATTTATTGCAATGAATGTCAAAGTGGGCATTTTCAGGGGAAGCCCTCCTGTTTCTTTTGGAATTCTTATGCCATGTTTTTAGCAACTTTTACATTTTTTAAGGTGTTCTATCAAAAATGTATCGGAATAAAGATTTGACCCAACTGCAGCAGAAAGCCTATAAACAGAGCTGAAGAATCTCAATTATTTTCTTTTGCTGTCTCTTAGAAATTAACTAAATTAAAACCACTTTGTAATGTTACAGTATCAGAACTTAAAATAGAGGAGGCAAAATGTTTAATATTCCAAGCATGCCCTAAATACACAATACAAAGAGATCTGAGAGAAAAGACTTTTGCTGAACTCTTCATAAAGAGCTATAATTGAGAAGAAAAAACCCAGCAAAAATAACCAATAAATTAAGTAAAACAAAAAACAAAACCTCAAACTAAACCAACTATACAAAATCTCAGTGCTTACCTAACTTACACTTCATTTCATTTTCTTTCATGCTAATTAGGATTTTTGAATAAAACTGAGTGACCCCCCCCACACACACTTTTTTTACTTTGCATCCTCTTAGGTATCCACAAAAACTATTTGTGCCAATTGTCTGAAAGAAAAATATAGACTAATTAAAATGCTAATCTTTAGTAAACACTTAAGTACTTGCATGAAAATGGAATACTTGGGCTGCTAATTTATAAATACGTGCCCACACATCAAGAACACTGCAACTAGTGTGGACTTCAGTCTTGAGCTTAACAACCTCCTCTACATGTCAAATCCACTTCAAGGCTGAGAGTATCTACCATTGAAATCACCCAGTGTGCCTTCTCTCAAGAGCGTCTAAGGAGAAAAGAAAAGTGATGTGCACTTTGAGAAGATTATTTAAAGCCTGCAGATTCATTAGGGGAGAACTTAATTGTGATAGAATCTATAATCCTTTCAGTTCATCCCATAAATAATAACAGTCTGAACTCTATTGAGTCACATGGCCTCTTTTGCACAAACCTATAGAAGAGAGTCCTTAAAATTGAATAGGTGGGACTGAATGGACCTGGGAAGTGGGAACTAGAATTTGATGGACAGCCTTTCACCTCTAGGTTATTGGTTTGTATCTGACCCAGGTGATGAAAAGTCGTTGTTCTACAATGGCTGTTCAGTAGTTTTCTGTGTAATGAACTGTTGGCTCCAGTCCATTCCTCAGTGGACAGGTGTCTACTTGAATTCCCAAATCACCACTTCACTTGTCAGTCACATTTGAGGTCAAGGGCTAAATAGGAACTGGGTCCAAAATACTTTCTCATTGTGATGAGTACAGACCTTCCTCTGTTGGTTGACTGAGTTGAAAAAATGAAAACAGCCATAGCCGCTGTTCATGCTCTGCCTATTTTCTATGTAAGAAGATTTTATTGTTTAGGACTTCTATCATAATAAAAAATTATTAAGTCCTCAAATGTACATTTTTTCTTGTTACATAGCATGAAAAGAAATGCCTAAATACAGTCCCAGACTCAGGAACATTAAAATTTAAATTTATTTGTCTAACTGCAACAGGAATATATTATGCATTTGTATCTGAATTACTTTTCTATTTTTAGTTTTTACATTTATTTACTTACTTGTTTTGACATTTAATATTATTTTATATTAATTTTAGTTGTACAGCATAGTGGTTAGATACTTATATAATTTAAGAAGTGATCCTTCTGACTAGTCTAGTACCCACCTGGCACTATGCATAATTATTGCCACATTATTGGCTATATTCTCTGTGCTTTACATCCTCATGACTATTTTATATCTACCAATTTGTACTTCTTAATCCCTTAACCTTTTCCACCTTGCTCCCCAACACCCTTCCCAACTACCAACCTGATAAATCTAGTATTCATCTGACACCATACACAGTTACTACAATATTATTGAATATATTCCTTATGCTATACCCTACATTCTATGGCTACTGTGCAACAACCAATGTGTACTTCTTAGTCCTTAGCTCTTTTTCACTCACCCCCAAGCCCCCTCCCATCTAGCAACCATTAAAATGTTCTCTGTATCTATGAGTTTGTTCTTGTTTTGTTTTTTTTTGTTTATTTTATTCTTTAGATTCCATATATGAGAAAAATTATATTGCATCTGTGTTTGACATACTCCACTCAGCACAATACCCTCTCGGTCCATCTATGCTGCCACAGATAGCAAGAACCTATTCCTATCCGTGGCTAAGCAATATTCCATTGCATTTATGTGCCACCTCCTCTTTATCCATTCATCCATTAATGGACACCCAGGCTGCCTCCACATCTTGGCCATTGTAAACAATGCTGCAATGAACATATGGATGCACATGTCCTTTTGAGGTAGCAGTTTGAGTTTTTTCGGATAAATACCAAGAAGTGGGAATCACTGGGTCCTTTTGTTTTTTCTCTTGTAGCCTTTGTTTTAAAATCTCTTTTGTCTGATATAAGTACTGCTACCTCAGGTTTTTTTGTGGAGGGGTTTCATTTTCATGAAATATCTTTTCCCCTTTCAGTGTGTGCGTGCATTTAGATTTGAGGTGAATCTCTTGTAGGCATCATATGTAAGGGTTTTGTTTTCTTATCCATTCAACCACTCTGTGTTTTTTAATAAGAGCATTTAAATGCATTTACATTGAAAATAATTGGTGATAGATATCTAGTTTTGCTGTTTTATTATTCACATATATATACAGAGTGAGTGAGTCCATTAGTGAGTGAGTCCATTAGTGATTAAGTCCATGTGTGGGCCCTTTAAGAGGATTATCTGGACTGGCAGCTGCCCTAGTTTGACTCAGTCACAATCTCTACTGGTTTTTACCGACAGAATTTGTAGGGACTTCTCCCCCAGCAATGAAACCCTGGGCAGAGAAGTATGATGTGGGTCTGGGACCCCTTGTTCCTCCAGGGGGAACTTCTGTAACCAAGATAGTCCTCAGGATTTTTAATAATTACATGCAGGTACAGGACCAGCCTGTTATGCATCTCCACTCCTCATACCAGTCTCAAGGTGACTTTTTCTGTGTGTCCATAGTTTTAGGGCTTTGGTTCAGCTAGACTTCAGGCAATTCTCAGCGATGGTTGTTCTGTTGTTTGATTGTAATCGATGTGGTCCCAAGAGGAGATGAGCACTTCATTTTCCTACTCCATCATTTTGATTGGAAATGCATTTGGCTTTTCTTAACTGACACGGAGAATCGTGACATAGGATCCAAATTCTGATAAAACTGATCAGTAGAAGATAGCCAACAATAGGCCATTATATGATATTTTGACTGAAAGAACAATCCTCTGAGATGGAGGTAGAAGAAGACATGTAGGAAAAGTATTGCTTCTTGGGTTTTATAAAACATAGATTAACTGCTTTAGTTTAAACCTGCTTTAAATACCTTTGTTTGTATCATTTCTATCGTACAACTATGGATTTATATTTATTAGAATTTCTGGAAAAGTCTGTGGCCTGGTTGACTGGTCAAAATTAGAAGACTGAGGACTCAGATCTTTTACCCCTGAACTCTTGGGAGGGTTTTCCACCACCAATATCTGCATTTCAGAGAAAATATGATGAGAGTAAGAGTTATACAGCTCTTGTTCAGTCACTTCTTAGATTTGGTCTCTATTTGTTGAAAGATTGTATTGACTTAGGTTATTATATTTTCTATTGTTATGAAGTTTATTGTTAAATATATTTCTAATTATGAAAAGTGACTAGATTGAATGACAAATTTTAACTTGACCTTAATCATCATGGACTTCCTTATTAATTTTTAAGCCTGAATCTCTCTTTGTAACTTACAAATTGTCAGCTACCTCATCACACAGTTTTTTTTTGTAGATAGATCTGATAGCAAACATTCTATAATGATTGTTGTTAGAAACTGAAAAAATAAAAAATAAATATTAGGAACCCTGAGGTCTAATATGAAACCAAGAGTTTTATCATTTCTTGAGATATATATTTTTATATCTTTGGTCTTTTTTCTTACCTTTTATATTTGTTTTTCTTACACCCATTGAGAAAATGATACAGTTATCTAAATCTTTCATAATTTTTTAAGATTTAATTTTATTTTCAAAAATTATTTTTTAGTTTATATACACTATTATAATAGCTTCAGGTGTACACCATGGTTATTAAACATTTATGTACCTTATGAAATGATCACCCTGATAAGTCTAGTACCCATCTGATACCATGCATTATTATTACAATATTATTTACTATATTTCTTAGGCTGACATGCCCATGACTATTTTTATATCTGGCAAATTATACATCTTAATCCCTTCCCAATTTTTACCTATCTCCCCAACCCTCTCCCATCTGACAACCACCAAAATGTTCTCTGTATCTGTAAGTTTGTTTCTGTTCTGTTTGTTCATGTATTTTGTTTTTTAAATTCCACATATAAGTGAAATCATATGGTATCTGTCTTTGAGTCATTTCACTTAATATAACACCCTCTAGGTCCATCCATATTGTCACAAACGCAAAATTTTATTCTTTTTTTTTTATTGCTGAGTACCATATCTTCTTTATTCATTTGTCTATGAATAGACACTTAGGTTTGCATCTCTATCTAGGCTATTATAAATAATACTTCAGTTAAGGTAGGGGTGCATATATCTTTTTGAATTAGTGTTTTGAATTCCTTCAGATAAATACCCCAAAGTGGAATTTCTGGATCATATAGTGGTTCTATTTTTAATTTTTTGAGAATCCTTCATACTGTTTTCCACAGTTGATGCACCAATTTGCCATCCCACCTGTTGTGCATTGTTTCCCTTTTTTCCACATCTTTGTCAACACTTGTTGTTTGTTGATTTATTGATGATAGCCATTCTGACAGGTATAATGTAATATCTCATTGTGATTATAATTTGCATTTCCCTGATGATTGGTGATGTTGATCATCTTTTAATATGTCTATCAGCCATTGATATGTCCTGAAATGTCTTCTCAGATCCTTTGCCTATTTTTTAATCAAATGGTTTTTCTTTTTGGTAGTAAGTATGAGTTCTTTATATATTTTGGATATTAACCTCTTATCAGATGTGTCACTGGCAAATATCTTCTCCCATTCAGTAGGTTGTCTATTCAATATTTTGATGGTTTCCTTCACTGTGCAAATGCTTTTTAGTTTGATGTAGTCCCATTTTTAGAATTTTTTCTTTTGTTTACCTTGCCTGAAGAGACGTATAAAAGAAAATTACTAAAAGGAATGTCAAAGAATTTACTGCCTATGTTATTTCCTACAAGTTTTATGGTTTCAGGTCTTACATTGAAATCTTTAATCTATTTTGAGTTTGTTCTTGTAGATAGTATAAGAGAGTGGTCTAGTTTCATTCTTTTCAATGTGTCTGTTAAGGTTTTCCAATACCATCTATTGAAGAGACGGTTTTTACCCCATTGTTATTCTTGTCTCCTTTATAATATATTAGTTGACCATGTATGTGTGGGTATATTTCTGGACTCTCATTCTGTTCCATTGATGTATGTGTCTATTTTTTAATGCCAGTACCATGCTGTTTTGATTACTATAACCTTATAGTATACTTTGATACCAGATACCATGACACCTCCAATTTTGTTCTTCTTTCTCAATATTGCTTTGGTCATTCAAGCTCTTTTCTAAGTATTTATTGATAAAAATAAGGAACAGAATTCCCATGAGGTGACCTGTAGATAAACATCAATTGGTATTTTCTCTATGCCTTCATGATATTGTAAATGATTAGCAGATTTGAAGCATAATAATTTGACTTGAATCCTGGTAATACCTAAATAGTTAATTTTTCTTTCATTAGAAAACATGCTTTATTAATTTTGATAACTACTTAACTTGTTGAAACATCAGTAATGCCATAAATATTTATTGAATGATAATTAGGTGAGAACCAGTGAGGGTCAAGATTCTCAAAAAAATTATAATAATTTTTTTTTACTAATTAGAAACAGGTAACCAAAACTATTTGTATTATATACTTCTTCTGTACTGATATTTTTAAGAATAGAATGAACTCCCCTTTGGAGTATGGGGGGTAGGTTTCTTATTATTTTCTAGTGATTCCTACTGGACTTGAGGGCCTGTGAAAACCCTGACACACCTTGAAGTTTATTATACCATGTCATCATGTTTAACCTCTTTATTCTTATTGCTCTTGTCCGTATTTAGTTTGATCAGTCAAAACCTGACTGATTTGGTGCTTTTCTGATATTTGTTAGGTTACTCTTACTGTGGTCAATATAGCTTCAGGGCCACAACGTAGGGAACTTGTTATAGAGGGTAGTAAGAGAATGTCGTCTGAATTTCTAGTGCCTGAATCCTATACCAGATTCTCTAGGATTAATCTTAGAGATTAATCTTAAGAAAAGCAAGCAAATTTATTCTACATTCCTTAAGTTTTACTTAAAATTTATGCTGGATTCCAGTTACATTCAGGAAATGTATATGAAGTGAAAATTTTGGGCAGGTGGTACAGGCAGCTTGAGACAGCACCTCCCTTCAGAGTAAGCAATGCTTATTAAGGACATACGGGTGCTACAGAGGAGCAGGATTTGTTTTGGAGCCTGTACCATTGTAAAGGTGTGGCACGTGTGCATGCGTGTGTGTATGTGTAGTGTTTTAAACACAATTGTATTCAGCTAATTACATTGGTAAAAAACAAATCTCCTGGTGGCATTAGTAGGAGGTTTGCAGCAAATTATTCAGTCTGGCAATTATTGCAAATTAGGACTTTATTCAAAAAAGGATATCATTTAAGAGTAGATGGAACACATTTACTATAGTTAATTCAGACCCTCTTTGAATGGGGTACATTTTCCTAGAAGCAGCCAAAGAGATAAATGCATCACATGACCCTCTGAATCAAACTGCTGAATGAAGATATTGGAGGACTAGAGCTATTCATTTCCATTTACAGAATCCAAATTGCTGAAAAGTCATGGGAAGTCAGGAAAGAGACTTGTTGTTTTTAAAAATGCTCCCAGGCATTTGTCTGCCTGCGTCATCCAATGCAGTATCTCATTCTGCTGCCACCCGGAGTCCCATTCACTGGTTTGTTTAACCTCAAAGTGGGAAAGTAACTAACACAAATACATTCATTGTGCATGCTCTAATAGAATTAAGATTCCTAATACACTGCCTGCATTTGAATGAGGTTTGTTATACACTAGCTTTTATGGTCACACCCTTTTCCCTTGATGATTCTTAAGAATGGCAGAAGGAAGAGACCAGAAATTTTGTAAGCTCATAAATATGAAGCACACTGTGTTTAAGTAATGCCAGGGTGGTGATACAAATGGACCAATGCCAGGAAGCTCAAAGCTAAAGCTAACAATTCATCCTTACACCACTATGAATAAGAAGGAAGGAGAAAGGGGCACTGTGTTCATTATAGTTGTGCTGCCAGCAGACTGGGATAGCTCTGTCTAATGGGCCAGCATGGCACAGAGCCTTAAATTGCACACTATTTACCCAGAAGACAGGAAATAGATCTATTCTGCTTCAGAACGGCCCACTCGGTATTGGGGAATTGTATAATACTGTTTGTTTCACACTGCACATTATCAACTTGAGTGATTGTAAGCATTTGGAATAAACCTATATCTAGTATCCTGCCAGCCAGTGGCAAAAACCAGGACAGGGCATTGGAAATAGAAGCTGTCACTCTGTGACTGTGTGGGCAGAGCCCAGTGTAGGTTTTCCTTAGCCATTCTTTCCATTCTGCTGCTTAGCTGCTGCTGCTGTCTATTTCCTCTGCGTGCAGTAATAGCAAGAACCTAAGCTTAGTCTTGTAAATACTCATCGTAAAGAATACCTGAGCACCAGGATCTGTCATTCTGAGATGGATGGACTTACTGCTTTGAAACAAAATGCTACATTTTGATGGCTTTTTATTAAAAAAAATTTTTTTTTACTTTGATATTCTGGAGTTTGTCATTGGGTTATTTGGTGGCTTAGAGGGATCTGATTTTCATTCCATCTTTGCCAAAGTGTACTTTTAATGGTTAGCAGGAATTACGTTTGTGGTTGTGGAACCAAATGTTTGTCTTTTTTTTTAAGGCTGTGGTGAGGGGAAGATAAACTTATTTTAATTAGCAATTTTTAAAGAAGTAATTTCTAAAATACTATTTTTTAAAATAAAATCATATATTACATGTTATTTGCTGCTTGATGTATGACTGTATTGAATTAGCCTGTTCTTAATATATGCATTTATTTTTGTGATCTTTAACTCCATATTTCACATAAACTAAATTTCTTATAACTTCAGATTACATGTACTCTGCTTTACTTCCTTTTTGTTTGTTTTATAATGGATTTTAGTACTGGCCTAGATTTCTTAATGCCCCTTTGGCAACCACATTAATTCTTTCAGGCTTCTAGATTCTCTGTCAGGCCAGTTAAAGCTGAAGGGTACATAAATCCTTCAATATCCTCTACCCCAGGCTTATATATCCAAAGACAGCACATATAGGGGTACCATGTTAGAGGTATATTTCTTTCTCCTACTTGGTTTTGAAATATAATGATAATAATGATACTACTACTATTACTACTACTAGTAGCACCACTACTGGCTAGTAATAGTTTATACAATTATCCTTACATGCCAGCCTCATGCTAAGTGCTTTATGGGATTTACTTAATCTTTACCAAACAACTCTATGGAATAGGCACTATGACTAATCCCATTGCATCAGTTAGAAATAGCTGCAAGTAACTGTGAATTCAACTTACAATAACTTGAAGTGTGTGTTTGTTTATCACATGTAAAAATAAGTTTGGTGATCAGCAGTTATGGATGATTATTCTGTGGCTCAGTGATGTCAGAGCAGTGTATCTGAAATTCTACCAAATTTTCTCTCAAGTTGCAGGATGGTTGCCACAGTTTAAGACATCTCCTCTGTGTTCAAAACCAGAAGATAGAAGAATGGGAATGTGTACAGCCAGCTACGTTGGTCCCTTTTATAGGAAAGCCAATGCTTAGCTAGTAACTCCCACCAGACTATTTATTATATTTTACTAATTAGATTGACACCATATTCTGAACAGGAGTCTGAGTAAGCAAGTCGTTAGCTCTTTCACTTTCTATGCATGAAAGAGAGCCGTGTTAAGAATTGCTTTGGGTTAGTCAGACTCGTACTGCACTTAGAACAGGACAGCAAGGCACAGCCGCACTAAGTGGCTTTTTAAGCTGTTAATGGCAGAGGCAAGGTATGAATTTAGGCTATCCCAGAGCCCATATTCTTTTTTTTCTCCAACTAAAAAGTTATTTTTCAATTACAGTCAATATAATATTATATTAGTTTCAGATGTACAACATAGCGACTAGACATTTATATACCTTACGAAATGATCACCCCTGTAAGTCTATTACGCATCTGACACCATACATAGTTATTACAATATAATTCACTATATTCCCTATGCTGTACTTTACATCCCCATTACTGTTTTTATATCTAGCAATTTGTACTTCTTAATCCCTTCCCCCCTTTTCAGCCATCCCCCCAACTCACTACCATCTGGCAACAATCAATTTTCCCAGAGCTTATATTCTTAATTATGATGCCCCATTGCTTTTCTTTTCCTTTAGTTAATTTTTTTTTCCCTTAAGGAGTTTTGGTGACCAGAAGAGATATTTAAATAAAATAGTTCTCATCAAATTTGAATCTTAGGACTACAAGACTGTTCCAATATTAGTTTAATTTATATAGCTCTCGTATGCCACCATATTGATAAAGATGGAATTCTCTGAAGCATATCATCTAACTGTATTTAAACAGGCTATCATCTTGTCACTTTCATGTGTTGTTGAAAAATCTCACCACTTATGGACAAATACTGTTAAGAGATTTAGTTCCTTTTATTTTATTTTTCCTGCAGACTGAGCATGCCCAAGTATGCACTGCAACCTTTAATTAAGAATACAGGCTGTCTTATTGTCAAGCCATTTTTTTCTTTGCACTTCAAACCCAGTAGTAGTTTTCTATCATAACTAATTGTCAGAGATATTAACATATTTTATCCTAATAAAAAACAGCATCAGAGCTTCCTCTTAGTTTTAAGGTCCCATGGTTATAAATTTCTTCGTTAGTTTTGTTATCTGACCAGCAGTTAGCTGTAATCATAGACATTTTGGGGATATCTGCATATCTTGCCAGGCTATAAGGAAGATGAAAGACATACAGGGTTTCATTAACTAAAAATTAAAGTGACAGAAAATAGCTTTTTAAAGTTCTAACTGCCCCTCTTTTCCTTGGCAGTTGCTAGTGAATAGTGCAGGTATAATACCTAACAATACTTCATATGTTATACACTGGTTCTATTTGGTTTCTAATAAAGGTGATGCATTCCAATTCCAAAATGGATGAGACTTACATAAAGTCTAAAAAAAAAAAATCCAGCAACTTTACACCATGAAGGTCCTAGAATATGTAAACATAAAATATGTAATCTATCTTTGATTTGCGCCATAATGCTCCTTTGCTTTGAAATCATGACTGTATTACCAAACTGACAGTTTTAATGGAAAAAGTGGCTTTCAAAAGCTGCTGTTGAAAACACACTGCATAATTCTCTAAGTCGTGAATATTTTACTACCAGCATATGCAGGGAGGCAGGGAAATCACACTGGCATTTTATTCCCTGCAAGTTAGCATGAAGGAAATTCACTGGTGTTAAAACTATATATTTTGTAATATTATGCAAATTCATAAACACCTATGACTGCACACTGTTGTTATTGGCATGCAACAACACATTGTAGAGCCATTTGGAAGATGAAAAATGGGTATGTTTTCATTTATAATTTGCTCAGTCAGCAAACATCTAGCAAGTGTCCACTATATTTCAGGCACTATGTTAGGCTCAATACAGAGATAAACAGGGAAAACCCTTCACAATTGCTATACCTGGGGGTGTTTTATACAGAAGGATCTGGGCTAATTTTGCCTAGTCATGTGGGCAATATTAGTTCAATATTTGCCCAGGCTAGAACCCCTGGCCATTGAGTCATCAAATGCATAGTTCTTTGAGTCTGTTGCATCCTGTGGAGAAGGTGTCTAAGCCAGGGCACAGTTAATATAGCCCTATGTGACTGTGTACCAGGAGATGGACCCTGCCCTTCTGAAGTTATCACTTTTTATGAGGAGAATGTGAGAGTGGCAGAGGGGGTAGTGACTAGCAGCAGACTGGGAGGTAAGTATTTTGGGCTCAGGTACCAAGGTGTCTGAGCATTGATGATGACAAATGCCATCTTCTTTCATTTGGAGATTTGGGACCACTGGTTCTTTGGGAAGTAAATTTGGGGTATGGTCTGTCTGTCTGAAGAGAGGAATTGGCCCTGCTTCCTGCTAGCTCACCAACAGGCTACTGGGATGAACCTTTATTGGATCCTGGATGAAACAGAGAGGAACAAAATCTATAAATGATATTTTGAGGATAATTGGGTATATTTGAATATGGGGCTCTATATTATATGACACTTCATTTAATTTTAAATTTCTTGGGGGTGATAAATTTTATAGGAGAATGTTAAAGTATTTAGGGGTAAGATGTCATGATACAGGCAACTTATTCTCAAGATGGTTCATAATATAGGTAACTGATTTTCACATTTCAAAATGTGTGTGTGAATGTGTGTGTGTGCACGCATGTGTGGAGAGGCAGAGAGAAAGACAAAAGTGGCAAACTTGTAACAATTAGTAATCTTAGGTAAAAGAAATAGGAATATTTATTATACTTAAGACAAAATTTTAGCTTTGAACATTTTCAAAATAAGTTGGCCATAAAAGGAATATAGAAATAGAAGGTTGTAACCTTCACCCCATTTCTCTTGTCTGGTGAACCACTGCTCAGTCAGGAATCCCTCCTGGTCTCTCAGACCTAGGGAGTCACCCTCGCAGGCCCCTGTGAGCCCTTCTCACCCAGGGTTCCAGGGCGCTGTTTGCTTATTTACTTGCCTGCACATTTCTCCAGGTTGTAAGCTTTCTGAGAGCAGGGGCTGTAAGGGACTCCGAAGGTCTCATTTACTGTTGTATCCACACTTTCTGGCATATAGTCATTATTCAATAAATATTTGCTAAATGAAGGAATTTATGAAATATATAAGTAAAGGCAGTATATTTGTCCTAATTAGAAATTTAGTGTCTAAGCTTGGCTCAGTAAATTGCAAAAGAGTGAGTTATGAAATTCAAGTGTGTTTATGAAATTTAAAAAAACTCTCATGTATCATTATGTTACATTTATATTACAATCACTTAGCTAAATGAAAACTTAATTTTTTGAACAAAGTAAATGATGAAGGTAATTAATACATTTTCTAATTATTCTTCTAAAATAGGCATATTGATGAGGTTCTAACATTCAATGTTTAGAAATACATGTAGAAATAGATATGTACTTGGGGAGAAAGATTGCATAGTTGGGTTTGGAAAAAATCTGTCCCCTACTGTCTCCTCAACTCCTATCACAACTTTTCTGGGAATGCCTCTTGTTTTGTTATACCATCAATATCCAATACAGGTAGGTAGTATGGATTAATCATTAAGATTACCAAAGTTTTGGATTTTTTTATCGTACTCTTTTTATTATCTTCAGAGGGCGCCAAAAATGTATACACATTTTAATAAAGGAAAATAACTGTATTAAAATTGTAACATTCAATATATACCAATAACAAAAGATGAGTACAAGTCACATTTGACTTCTGCAATTACAAGAGGTGTTCAGAGTGGTTACCATCAGCATCCAGACACTTCTGATTATGGTGAACTACTGCTTGAGTAACGTTCACCAAAGTGTCCACTTGTATTGCTGTGCATGCCGTTTCAATTTCTTCCTGAAGTACCGTCAGTGTAGCCAGGTTTCTGAAGTACACCACACACTTTAAGGTTCCCTCATAGGTAGAAATCAAGGGCTGTTAAGTCAGAAGAACATGGGGGAAACTCAAGCGTTCTTGAATTTCAAATACCACTTCAAAATGGTCTTGCGCTCCTCGAATGACAACTGTGCTTCTGTCATTTTCTTTGACTGTTCTGCTGGTCTCATGGCAATATTAGCATTCATTTGATTAACACCATCTTTTGAGTGAATGTCATACTACACATTGCTACTGTAATTCAATTGAACTTCAAAAAGTAATACATAGATAACAACTCTTAAAATGTGTTGATATATTTTTGGCACCCGAGGTATTTCAGTGTTTCTTGACTTTTGACAACAGAGAAGTTGGGAAAAGAAGGGGTGTTATGAACTGAATTGTGTTCATAACAAATTCATATACTGAAGCCCTAACCCTTCATATCTTAAAATGTGACTGCATCTGGAGACAGGGACTTTCAAGAGGTCATTAAGGTTAAATGAGGTCATAAGAGTGGAACCCTATTGCAACAGGACTGGTGTCCTTATAAGTAGAAGAAGAGACACCAGGAATGTTCACAAGGAAAGACCATGTGAGGATACAGTGAGAAGGTAAATCATCTGCAAGCCAAGAAAAGAGGCCTTAGGAGAAGGTAAACTTGTCAACACTCTGATTTTGAACATTCAGCCTCCCAAACTGTGGCAAAATAAGTTTTTGTTGTTTAAACCACTCAGCCTATATTGTTATGACAGTCATAGTAAACTAATAAAACAGGAAAAGACTGAAATTCGTTAACATGATTGTTGATCTGTAAATTTTTATAAAATCTAGGCTGTGGAATGAATATGAGTCCAAGGGTTTATTCAGTGGTTTGTAGTCTGTTTTATCTGTAGTCTGATGTCTTATGATTTACTAGAATCTTGGAAATGACCTGGCCTAGACCTGTAAAATGCTTAAATTACAGTTTGACATTTCTGATAAGTGACAATCTAACTTTTGCTGAGAATAGCTCTTAACAATGGGGGACTTTTAACTTTGCAAAAACTGCCATTCTGGAGTTATTTATCAGTTGGAAAATATTTTCTTATATTGATTTGACATCCATGTGGCATAGACCACTGGTTATCTCTTATTTGTTCTTATTCTTTTTAAGTGGTAG
>PVJL010007329.1:34932-79826 GCA_004026885.1 Lyroderma lyra | reverse complement strand
CCCATGGCCCGCGCCGCGACCGCCGCCGCTCCCTTCTCCCCCCGGCCCCTCCGGGCCGCGCTGCTGCTCCTGCTCCTGGTCGCCGCCTGCCAGCACGCAGCAGGTGAGACTTGGGCCCTGGGATCCCAAAAGCGGGACAAGGGACGGGGCGGGCGGGCGCCCATCGGGTGACAGCCCGTTAACGAAGTCCTTTGTCCCCACAGGAGCGCCCGTGGTCACGGAGCTGCGCTGCCAGTGTCTGCAGACCTTGCAGGGAATTCACATGAAAAACATCCAGAGTATGAAGGTGACATCGCCAGGACCCTACTGCGCCCAAACTGAAGTCATGTAAGTGCTGCCTCGCGCTGCTGCTAGGAGAGTCCTTGTCACCTCCGCTGCCCCGATGCCCCCACCTTGACCCCCACCACCCCAGACCTGCATGACGTTGATTGTCCTTCTCCCTGCAGAGCCACTCTCAAGAACGGACAGGAAGTTTGTCTCAACCCCGAGGCCCCCATGGTTAAGAAATTCATCGACAGGACGCTAAACAAGTGAGTTACGTGACTAGAGTCCTTGGTGACATCTGCCTCCTGAAAATTTTATCAGGGAAGCCCAGGGCTTAGTTGGGGGAGTGAAAAGTCATTATTTCACAATTAAATTTACCCTTAAGATCATCAATGTGCTCTGGTCCAGAAGGATATTTCCATGACCCTCCATCCCCACCCGCTCTCCATCCCCATTCAGATGAATGTGAGTAAAGCTGCTCACATTAAAATTCTCGTCGGTATTAGCCTATTACCCTAAAAAAGCTTTCCACTTATTAAAAACATAGGCAATTCCCCCCCCCCCCCAGATCCTTCTGGGCTTCGTACCTTAAAAGCAGACCCCTTGTTTCTCTGTGACGTGGGTCCTAAAGCTTAGGTAGTTATGAACAGCAGGGACTTTGCAGAGATACTGCACTGGGTGCAAATCTGGATTCCACCACCTCTTAGAGATGTGACTCAAGAACAATTTGTGGCTTATCTAAGCTCGGGGAAAACAGTAGCAGCTACTAGCTGGGGTTGCTGTGAGGCTGAAGTCAAACCCAGTGTGACAGATGCTCAGTTGTCACTCCCCTTGGCTCTCACTTACTTAAGAAGGGCTGGCTGTTTGCAGCCAATAATCTAGTGAAGGCCACAGACGCATCCGCCCATTCCCCACGTTCCTAAGAGCATCCAAGAGCCTAGAGGTCTCTGCCCCACAGTCTAGAGGTAACCACTTGGTGGCAGGCTGGGAAAACTAGATTCAGAAAACTCTGGAACCTAGAGGGCAGAATGAAAATATGCTGTGCTGCCAGATTTTCTGAGCAGCTGCTAAAGACAACATTTTCCTCATGATAGGGGCAACTCCGACTGACCGGAGGAAGCAGAAAGCTGATGGGCAACTGTACTTGAAGCAGGTCCTGCCCTTACAGAAATCAAAGGAAAAAGAAGAATTTTCAGCTCCCAGATCCCCTGGATTGGGCTTAATATGTTTTAACACCCCGTCGGAGAGTTCTACTTATTTATTTATTTATTGGCTATATTTCTATGATTCTGTGTTAATATTTTACATGTAAAATCATTACGGATGCAATTAACTCTACTTGTGCAGGGTACTCTTAACTTTTTGTTTATTTTATTGCCAACCTAAATTAGTTCAGTTTTGATTCTTATTTAAATGGGAGGTAAAATGTTTGCAAATATTCTCTAGTCATTAATTTAATATTTCCAAGGAGCCCACAGTATGCCAGCTGCTATGACAGAGGCCGGGGTCTCCAAGCAGATAGTGAGGTCATTGTCAGGGTAGGGGAATGCACGTGTACATCGATTTGGGTAACTGTTTAAAAGAATGTCCATTGTTATTTATTGAAACAATTTCACAGTATGTGGTCAACAGTTCTCATGTTGAAGCTTTAAGAACTATAATGTTCTAAATATCCCTTGGACATTTCATGTCTTTCTTGTAAGGCATAATGCCTTGTTTAGTGATAAGGATGTGATGTTTGTGTCTTAGAACAGAGATTTAAATATTTATCAGAGATTTAAATATTTATTGAGGTTTTGACAAAAACACAAAAATAAAGTATTTCAAAATAACAATGTTTTTTTCATTTTCTGTCTTGACCGGTAATCTGATTATTTATATCAGGGTTTCTCAACATTTTATTTCCTCCTGGGCATGCAATTTGCTACATATATAAATCAAACTACAAATTATGCTTAACTTCATCTGGTGATAGTTGTCAAACACATATTTCTTTTTTCATTTTTTTGCTAAGGTGCTCCTTGCTACCTTGCTCCTCAAGTTCATCTCCTTAAAAACACTATATTTTTATAGTTATCTTAACAAGGATTCCCATTTAACAAGCACTCTCATTTCATTGTTGTTAAATGGTATTTCAAACAATTATTGACAGTTTCATGAAACTGGCAGCGAAATAGTGGTAAAGGGGATTTTTTTTTTCTTTAAAACTCAAATAATTTGTATGATCAATAGAAGTAGAAAAAGTGAATGGCTGAGCACATCACCTGTGAAAAGATACCATTTATATTTGGGTTGAATTATCTAACTTTTATTTCTAAAGAACTACCTTAAGTTTAAAGTTTTCCCAACCCTTTACAATTAGAGTGTATCACTTCCCATTTTTGCTAGTGCAATTTTTATGGAATCTGATAGGTCATTTAGCTTGAGAAAGTCTTCTGAAACTTGATATCCAATGCTGCTCCAGGATGACAGCAGCACTCCAGGTCTCTAAGACAAACAAAATTGGTATGTCAAAGAAGGAAGGATCCCTATAATCTAAAAAACAAAAAACAAAAAAAAAAAACCATACTCCAAAGCTGAAAAGGAGGGATGTTGGTGGATGTGTGAGGTGTGTGCTTGTCTCTGATTCAGGACTCATTCAGGAAATCCTGAGCCCTAAGTATAGGCCTTAGGCAGAGGCCAGGGGGTGGCACTGGCAGCTTAAATACATGAGTTTGGACTTGCCCCAAGTAGCTGGGTAAATAAGGGCTCTAATTAGCAAAAAACAATATCTGTAAACTTGGTTTTTGACTTAAAAGAGTTAAAAATAATCTCTTCATAAATCCAATGTTAGTTGTTTTAAATTAGATGCAAAGGAAGAAAATCTGTGAACTCTACAGAAGTAAGTAAATGCAAACCACTCTAGAAGCTCCATGAGTGATAGTATTTATTCCCTAACCCCAAGTCAAAGGACATTAGAAAATATTTACAAATAGGACTGCCAAGGCTCAATGAAGTCCTCATCCTCAGACCAGCTAAACATTGTCTTGAGCTTGCTAGAGTGACCACTTAGCTCTTATCATACGGGGCATAGCACATAAAAAGTGAAAGATGTTTTTGTTCATATAGTGGTTAAAAACATAGGTTCAAAGAATCAGATAAACTCTGCAGTAAATTCCAGCTCTATCACTTGTTGACTGTGTGATCTTGAGCAAGTTTCTTGACTTAACCTTTTCCTCTTCCATAGAATGAAGATAATAACAGAATGTACTTTCTGAAGTCGTTGCAGGGATGGCTTCAGAAATCTTCCATCAGTCCTCAGGCCAACTCCTTGGATATTGTTTCAGCATCAGTCCTGGATCAAGTGGATAGGAAGTGCAGTTTTCACACCAAATTGCCCCGAGACTTTGCAAATACAAAGCTGTCTCTCATTGAGAGTGTTATGGCAGGAAATGGGACACAAGAGTGTGTGAGGTGGTTGGTGGTCATGGGGTAAAGGAAGTAAGAAAAGAATATCATGTGACACTCACAATTTTGGAGGTCATCAACAGGAAAGAGAAAGGGCAACAATGACTGAGGTTTCCTGAACAGTGTTACTAAAGGAGCTAGAGCCAGAAAGGAGGAAATATGGCTGAAACTATTAGGTCCTTGGGAGTCCTTCTTTGTGTGCTGTACTGTGATGTCAACTTAGGACTTCCAGAAATAACTGCAGAGATATTAGGGCATGGCAAAGGTAGCAGACCACTATAGCATAATGGGGCAATATGCTAACAGATGATGTCGTTGCTCTTATCTTCTCCATAGATGTCCCTCTCGATATGCCCTCTGCTTAACAATGGGTTCTACAATTGCAATGGACAACATCCATTTGTGCTTATGACTACCCAACTCAAGCTCCTCTATTCTTCTGATTCTCCTCCTGAGGGCTCTCTTCATTTGTGGGAAGGGGAAAATAGCAGAAAGAGTTTGCTCAGTTCACAGGCATGATGGCCTGTGACTTAATGCTTTCAGAGGCAACCCTCATTGTGGGACAGGAGACTGCATAACTTTTCTGTTTTTCAGTCCACCTTGGTTGGACAGTTCTAGAATTACACTATATATTTATATGCATTGTCTATCTACATTTATATCTATACCTACACATCTATATATCTACACACTTTCTACTTCTCTCTTTATTATGTTTATATTCTCTTTTAAACCCTTGACCATATGTGTAATAGCTATTTTAAAATCCTTGTCTACTAATTCTATCATCTTGTCACTTCTGAGTCCATTTCTATTGACTGATTTTTCCTTCTAGTTATGGGTCTCACTTTTTTAGTTCTTGGCATGGGTGATAATTTTTTATTGGGTGTAGGAAATTTTGTATCTCGTATTGATGAGTGTTGAGATTTTGCTTTCTTCCTTTAGAGTCTTAATTTCTGTTCTGGAAGGCAAGTAAGTTACTGAAGCTTGTTTTTAAGCTTTGCTGGGATGGTCTAGAAAGAGTTCTGTGCCCAAGGGTTGCACCTTTAGGTCATGTCTCTTCTGTGTCTTTACTGAATGCCCTGAATGGCCACACATTCTTTTCACTCTAACAAGTCAGACCTCAACCATCTCTCCATCCTGTTGGAGGTCTGAGAGTTGCTTAGCTTACAGATCTCTGGCCACTGCTGCCTGACCTTATAGAGTTTCACCCTATGTATGTGTGACTTTGTGTTGATCAAAGAGACCCAAAAGAAACTTGGTGCAGATTTATGGCACTCTATTTTCCTGCACAGATGTCTCTTTTCTGTACCTGTACTCCACAACATCTAGTCTCATCGGTTTCCCTGAATTCAAATCTGTGTCTCCTCGACTCAGCAAGACCACTGTGCTCTGCTTGGGGTCTCTCTCCTTGCACAGTGGTCCAGAATTGCTTCAGCAAAAAAGCAAGGGTGATCATGGACCTAACCTTGTTCGTTTTCTTTTCTCTGGGACCCTAGTTACTCATAGTGACATCTCATTTATTACAAAAACTTTAGTAGCTTTCTTCTTTTCCCTACCCTACTTCCTCACTACTCTCCGGCTTCCTCACTTTTTCTTCCTGTAATCATCTCCAAGCTAAATTACTGCACAAAAAAAAATCTTTGTATCAGAATTTGCTTTGGGAGGAACCCCAACTTGGTCACTTGGATTCCCCAGAAATTAAATCTCAGGGCTAATACTCTTGTACTACTATTTTGTTAAGGAGTATAATACCAGATAATCCAGAGGGAGAAACATGTAAAATGAGGCAAGGAAAAGTGGTAATAGGAGAGTGCACAACCATAACCACCCTGCCCATCCCTAAGTACAAGTGAGTTCTTTACATCCCAATGGACTGTTGTGTTTGCTTTCTTACTTTGAAGAAACTATGAAACCAACTCAAATCAAGAAATCAGCGTTGATGGATTTATATTAGAGAGTCATAAATCACTGAAACAGTAGTGCCTCAGTCTCTGATTTTTCTTTATTGGCAGAACTTGAAGTCAAAACCTGGAAGCTGGGTTTATAAGGCCTTTAAGTGGATCTAGGTGGGGGAAGAGTCTACCAAATGCACAGCCAGGACCTTATTTTCATCTACGAAGAGAATGATACTCCTATTGATATTTTATCCTCCAAGTTAAAAGTGATAAATACATTTTTTTAAGCAAGAGATAGTTGGAATTGTGACTTTTGCTTCCAACAATTTCCTGAAAAAGAAACCACATAGTTTGGAGAGAAATAAACAAGTCAAATATTAAAACTAAGAGCTGGTCGTTGAGCAGCCAGGCAGAGTCTTGTTCAAAACCTGAGAAAGCACACACACAAAAAATTAGTCTTTTCATTTTATAGCTAGCACTGTGGAGGCTCAGAGACCACCAAGGAATTAACAAATATCACAGAACATTTTTACAAAGGCAGGCTGATAAATTTTGCTTCCGCTTAAATAGAAAATGAATGGGAAAAGATATTTTGATGACATGAAAAAGTAATATATCTACATCATTTATTTTCAAAACTGCATTATTTTTCTACAAAATCGCCACACACTTTGATACACTTCCACCAATGCAGCACTAGTTTTTGAACTTAGTCCTTTAAAAAATTTGTGTTTTGTTTTTGAAACTATTTCCTCACTGCAGATTTCACCTCTTCATCACAGAGGAAGCACTGGTCCTTCAAGTGTTCCTGGAGTTTGGGAAACAGGTGGAAATCACTAGAAGTGAGGTCTGGGCTATACGGTGGATGTGGCAGCACTGAAAAGTTCAGGCATTGAATTGCATCTCTTGTTGCTGCACTTGAGTGAGGCCTGGCGCTGTCGTGTTGAAGCATTTCATTTCTTACTCCAATCCATTCGATTCTTCTTTTCAATGCAGTAAAGTTTCCATATAATGTTCAGAGTTTATTGTTGTTTCTTTTTCAAGAGAGCCTGCAAGAACAACACATTCAGAACTCCAAAAAAGAGTCAACGTGACTTTCTCAGCCAAGGCCTGAGTTCTGGATTTTTTGGCTGAGGTGATCCCTTAAGGCAGTATTCCCACGAACTGCCTTTTGTTCTCGGGGTCATAATGATGGACCCAAGTTTCATCACCTGTCATGATCTGCTTTAAGAAGTCCTCACCTTCTTTTTCAAAAATTTCAAAAAGTTGGAAGTCTTTCCACTATCAAGAATTGAGGAACAGCACGCTGCTTGAACCAAATGTCTAAACACTCTTCCATTTCAATGTGCACCGGGTGAAAAATGTAAGCATCTGTGTGTGCAAGGTCAGGAATGATGGAGGGGAGATACCATGTGACATCACAGAACCGGTCACATCCAGATATGTCTCATGTAACAATATTACAGTGGAGGCAAAATTTATCAGCCCACCCGTGTGTTTAAAAATGAACTAGAACTCACCTTTCTGATATTCAGTATAGGAGTATTTTCATTAACTAGATCATTCTGATAATTGCCAAAAAGGATTATTAGCTTGAATCTTGATTCTAGGATTGACTTTCTAAAATTTATAGAACCAATCTCAGAGTACTAATTTATAATAACCAGTATTTCATTCATATAACAACTGTAGGGTAGTTTAAGAAAATATGATGAATATTGTGGCCAAATAATTTTAAATAAAAAAATGAGTTCAGCTGTTACTGTGAATCTGCAATTTTCCCTCTGTTCTCGTCTCTCAAAGGAAAGAATTCAGTCAAGAGTGTTTGTGAAAATATAGAATAGTTAAGAGTTTATTAGTAAAAGGAAGTGCACTCCGAGAGGTGGAGGGGTTGACCCAAGAGAGAGAAGCAGCTCCCCCTTACATTGTTTGGGGGGTTTTCTATCTGTGGGTGGAAGTTTCCCCCCCTTTCCCTCTTTGTGATTCATTTGAAAGAAGCAAAGCTACATAATACTACAGTTCTGGGAAAGAGGACTTACAGTTGGATGTGGGTCTATTTCCCCTTTGTCCTGCATTTCTCTAATCATCTTATCTTTCCCATTTGAAGCTAGCTGATAATGGGCCAGTCTGATTCCTTAGTCTGCATTTCTTCCCTGAGGACTCTGTCTCTTTTTTTAGGGGCATCTAGTGGGGAAGTGAGACCCAATAGCCCAGTTCCTGGCTGTGCATTTCTTTTAATTTAGAGGCAGCTGATAATGGACTTGGACAATTTCTCCTTTCCTGCTGATATCTACCTTCCTGCCTACTCTGTCATAGCCACTTTGGGTGATCTGCTAAGTTACTCTACCAGTTATCTCTTACTTCCCCCAAGTAATGGCTTAAAACAGCCACCATTGTATTCTGGTTCATGTCCTTGTATGCCACCATTTTGGGTTAGGTGATACAACAACTGGACTGGACCCAGCTGAGTGGTTTTTTTCAATGGTTTCTCCTGGTATCTGTCACCAGCTGTAGTCACCTGGTGACTTGAGCAGAATTGCCTCACTTAACTTGTCTGGTGGTTGGTGCTAGCTGTTGGCTAGGCCTCAAGTCTCTACCACATGAGCTCTGCTCTCTTCTTATGGTAGCAGCAGCATTTCAAGAGGACAAGAGTGGAAACTCCTAAGCTATTTGCATTCTTGAACTGGAGTATCCACATCATTTCTACCCATTATATTGGCCAAAGCAAGTCATAAGGTCAGCACAGAGTTAAGGGGTTTAGGAAATAGATTTGACAACTTGAAGTTAGGAGCTGCTAAGAATTTGTGGCTATTTTTAATCTTGTATAATTATTTAATCTTTCCAGACTATTTAATTTCCACATCTATGAGATAGAAACATACCTTGTAAGTTGTCCAGATAATATACAAAAAGTGTATAAAGCTGTTGACACACAGCAGAACTCAATAAATGATCCTTACTACAATCACATTACCTTGTATCTCTGTTACTGTAGAAAAATATTTTGAACAATGAAACAAGATTACGACAAAAAAATGGTTTGTGTTTTTTCTGTTTTTTTGTTGTTTTTTGTTTTTTGTTTTTTAGTAACTGCATGTGTGCATATGTCTCAGGCTGTCTGAAATTTCAAGTAATAAAATAGATTGTCTATAAAATTTCAGAAGTTGACAATCTGAGCATTTTAAACAATCTAGATCTAACTGTAAATTAATTCTCCTCCTGATCTGGCATAGATTTTAGTTGGTCTACAATTAGAGACGCATATTTAATAAGGAAGAGCCATGGATCTTTTATCACCATCTGTTTAACAAACTCCTTAAGAACTATCATAGTGTCCTAAGCTTGTTTTTAAAATTTTGAAAAACTAAATTCTTTTGATTGAGTCTTTCAACATTTGGTTGTCTTATCTTTGTATACTTCCTGATTATAATCATATTATCTATACATGTTGACAACACATTTCATGACCTCTACTTGGTACAAAACAAAACACTAAAAGAAATTAAGGCTATATATGAATAGCATTTCTAATAATTTATAGTTTTTTGGTTTATATAAAGGCCAAGACCTGATCAGTTAATTGAATGTTGGACAAGTTTTTAAAACTTACTTCATTTTGAGATGGAAATAACTTTTCCCCCCTTCTTTAGTATACCAAGACCCTTGCCTTAGCCTGCCTATGTTGCTGTAACAAAATACCTATTGACTGGGTGGCTTATAAAAAACATGTTTATTTCTCACCGTTGTGGACGCTAGAAGATCAGGAAGTCAGCATGGTCAATGAGGGGCTTCCTTTGGGCTGCAGATTAGTCTTGCATCCCAACGGGGCAGAAGGGGTTAGGGAGCTCTGTGGGGTTTCTTTCACATGGAACTAATCCCATTCATTTCAGGAGAGCTTCACCTTCATGACCCAATCATCTCCCACCGTACACCCAGCCCATGGCCAACAGCATCACATTAGGGGTTAAGATTTGGAAAGACATAAACATTCAGACCCTAGCAACTGTTCACAAAGCTGTGTCTCCTTGTGCATGTCTCTCTCTGGAATGTTCGTCAACCTTTCGTTATGCTGCGCCTCCTCTCATCTCTAACAAATCCAATGCGACCTCTCCTGTGAAGTATTCCCTTCCCCCACCGAAGTCCTCCCTCCTCTGCCTCCAAAACGTCTCAGGTACACATCTAGTATAACACAGGCTGTCTTCTAGTTTAAGCTGCTTACGTGTTTGTCTCTCCAAATAGGCTGTGAATCTCTCAAAAACAGAAACTCAGTTTTTATTCTTGAAATACCTAGTGTCTAGCAAAGGTGCTGGAAGGTAATAGATACTCAATGAGAACTGGCAAAAGAAAAGACCTACTTATTATTTAGGCTAGGTTTACTTTTGGACTTGATCAACCCTTCAGTAATCACTGATTTCTTAGTTATGCTATTATGGGTTGAATTATGTCCCCCTTCCAAATTCATCAGCTAAAGTCCTAACCCCCAGGACCTCATTTGGAAGTAGTCTTTACTGAGGTAACCAAATAAAGTGAGGTCATTAGGGTAGGCCCTAATCCAATATGGCTGGTGTTTTTATAAAAAGGGGAAATTTGGAGACAGACATACATATAAGGAAAACATTACGGTGACGATGAAGATGATCATCTACCAGCCCAAAAGAGAGGCTTGAAAAAGCCCTAAGAAAGAACCAACCTTGCCAACACCTTGATTTTGAACTTCTAGCCTCCACACTGTGAGACAAGAACTTACCCAGTCTATGGTACTTCGTTATGGCAGCCTTAGAAAATAATACAAATGTTTCAGTGTCTGATTTGTTAATGCAAAAAAAAAAAAAAAAAAAAAAAAAAGGTGGTCAGTATGGGATAATTAAGGCCACTCACAAATCTTAAGCAAAAAAGAATTGATGCTCATAAACTCTTAATTCAGCTTCAAGTCCCTTGAAACTGCTGTCTTCAAACCAAAAGTAAACTGTAGTTTGCTGTTCTTGACAGGACAAGGGATACTGTAGTCTGAACCTCAGTTTCTTTGTAGGTTAACTATGCTCTAAGTGTAGTTAGAGTTTAGCAGATTCTGTTACGACTTTGAGTGAGATTATTCAAATAGGCATAAAAGCCGAAAGCAAATACTGAGAAAAATCATCTTAATTTCCAACTTTGTACAAATATGACCTTTGAAAAGATATATAATTCGTATGACTCCATTCTGTAAGTCACCATTAAGAGCAGCTGACACTGAACCTTTCACAATTACAAAGTTTTGGCCCCCAGGAAATAATAGGTTCATTTCTCTATTCAACAAATTCACCTCATTCCATCCCAAACCCCCATCTTAGACAAAGCTTGGAAAACCTATCCAGCTTCTTCTTTGGCTTGTAAGAGACAAACATGCCACTTGATAGGGTGACATTGTCTTCTTCAGTGGGGAGAGAGGATACTCAATATCACTTTAAATGATATTGAGTATTCTATTATAGGAATAGTAAATCAATAAATACAATTTTTTAGATCCAATCCACTGCATATTTGAGTTGTTTTCAGATTTTTACTATTATCGACATTCCTTATATGTCTACTGGTTTATGTATAAGAGATTTTTTTCTAGAAATTACTTGCTGAATTTGGAGTGTGTACATCTTTTTAACCTCACTAGGTAATGCCACACTATACTACAAAGTATTTGTACCAAGTGACACTCTTTCCCACATTTAATCATCTGTTACTTCACCTACTGACCAATACTTGGTGTTACCAACTTGATGGATACATTGGTGTCTTACTTTATTTTAATTTTCATTTCTCTATTATTCTGAGATTGAATTTTTTAATACATCTATGAGTGTTTGTGCTATGTTCTAATCATTTAACTTCTTAGAGTTTCTGCACGTGTAATACCATATTGAGTAAATAAATATCAAAAAGATTTTTTACTAGTTCTGAAGAAAAACTGTATTAACAGATGAGTGATGTTCTCATGGACTCAATGACCAGGAATATTGCTTCAGAAAGTGTATCACTCAGTTGGGGCTGCTATAACAAATTACCATGGACTAGGTGGCTTAAACAACATTTCTTTCTCACAGTATTGGATCCCGGAAAACCAAGGTCAGAGTGCCAACATGGTCAGGTTCTTGGTGAAGGACCTCTTTCTGGTTTACAGATGGCCGTCTTCTTGCTATTTCTTCTTGTGATAGAAAAAGAGCTGGCTAACTGTCTGGCTTTTGCTTATAAGGGCACTAATACCATTCGTGAGCGTTCCACTCTCATGACCTAATTACTTCCCGAAGGCCTCCTGTCTGGATACCATCACATTGGGATTAGGGTTTCAACAATTAGACTTTGGAGGGATGCAAACATTCAGTCTGTAAGAGAAAGCGATTCAGTCCATAGGCACTGGAGACCTTGAGACTTTTCTTGTCATCTGTTGTGTCTTTGTCTGTCTCTGCTAGCTCGAAAACCTGGTTTCTTTCTTTCTCTCTGCTTTTCTGCTCTCTATGGCAACTCATCCACGAAAAGTAACTTGCTTTACCTAAGATTCAATTTTCAACCCCTAGAATAGAAAACCTAATTGTCTGTATTGACTCAGGTGTCCACATAGTAGGCTGATCAGACATACCATTTTAAACAGGACAGAGAACAACGGTACTGTCCCATTTCAAATGGTACGTGTGGTCAGCCTAGTCTCACTGGGCTAAATTCAAGGTGGCAGTAGACTGAGCATACGTACTGTTTGAAATGGACAGTACCTTTGTTTTCTGTCCCATTTAAAACGGTATGTCTGGTCAGCCTACCACATAGGTTCAATCAACAGTGGCCAAGGGACCATGGTTACATGGTGCTAGCAAGACTGTCTAGGTCCCACTACTGTAGAACGAAGAAGCAGTTGCCAGGGAAGAGTTTTTGTGAATTGGGCAGGTACCTCCAAAGGATTCTGTCATTGCACGTGTGTGTCTGCATGTCTGAGAAGGAAAACAAAGCCAGACAGACAGAGAGAAAAAAGCCCAGCTTCCAGCCCTCAGGAAAATCTATTGCTCTTGAGATCAGTGATAATGCACATATTGAAAGAGTCTGAGGCAAGGAGAGGTGTGGGTTCTGTAAGATGATTCTGAGCAAGTTGTCTGAACGTCTCTGTCCTCAGCTGTAAATGCAAAAACAAGACAAAAATGAAGTAGTCACCCCTCACAGGATTGTTAAGAAAGGTTAATAAAATTGAAGTTTCTTTGAAAATAAGCCTGAAAACAATAAAACATTGCTGTTATTATTATTAAAATTGTAAAAATCACTTACTAATTAGTGCTTAATAAAGCTAGATTTATGGTACTTATTCACATTCTTCTATCCATAATCACACAGACCAAGCCTCTAAATGGTGTGAAGCAGGTAGCAATTTTTACCACTGTGGGTCATGACAAAAATAATTATGTTATTAAGCTGTACACTAACCATTAGCTCTGAGATTGAGCTCAATAAATGAACTATCACAGGACAATATGTAGAAGACTCAGAGTATTTTAAAATATAAAATTCTAAAATTCAAGAGAAAAGGACCTAGTTGGCACAGTTTGAGTCATGCACCCATTTATGGTCCAGCCCCCAGTGGACAGGAGGTTGGGAACGCACGACAGCGACACTGTCCCGAGAAGCTGCCCAGGACGGGGCCGGCCACTTCCAGACAATGCAGGGGCCCGCTCTACAACTGCAAGAGCCCTCTTCTGAAAACTAAGGGAAAGGCAAATGAGTGTGGCACTTCTGGTTCCAGAGGGCAGTTTATTTATTTATTTTAAAAATATTTTTTGGACAAAATCACCTAAAAACACTTATACTACCAATCACCTAGAAATACTAGATAACATGCAAATTAAATAGTTTCATGGATAGCTTAATTTGTCAGCAAGTAGGGAAAACCCTCAGGGTCTTCCCCCAGGCGTGGAAGCAGAAAGTAGAAGAGGAAATTCTATACACTGTGCAGGATGAGGATTGAAGGTAGTTCTATCAGTAACCCAGATGTTGATATTTTAATCTCACAGTAGGACAGAGGACACGATTGTAGACCTCGGTAAAATAGACAGCTATAACAAAGATCCTGTATAAAATCAAAAGCTTCCATAGAAATAAAACTACTAAAAAGCACAGGTTTGTGATAAGGAAACCTGCCTGCCTCAGCATAGACAATGATTAGGGACAAAAAGTTTTCTCCTGAAAAATCTCTACCAGAAGTCTGCTCTCAGGCAGGTTTGGAATTCCATTATAACACCTGTGTGGTCTGGGAACCCCCAGGTAGCACGGAAGGCAGCCCAGATCACTGTCTGGCAGAAAGGAAAATAAAACAGCTTTAGTAGGATACACCTTCGGCATGGACCCCTCGAGAGGCTCAAAGATAAAGCCATGCTGAAGATGAGTCTATATTCCAAATTTATAAAACTCTGGAGGAGCCATTCACCCAAACAGGAGTCAAAACTCACAATAAACAGCATCCATAAATTAAAAGTGTTTAAATCAACAAAGGAGACTCTTACAAGTAAGTTTCAAATCATTCGACATCAAAGAAAGAATTGAATCTTAAGAAAAGGCTTAAATACTAGAAAACTTAGCAGATTGGGGGGTGAGGGAGAGACAAATAAATACTAGGGAAAGGAAACACAAATTAATTTAAAAAAGAGAACATTATAGAAATAAAAATATGATTATATAGAGTAAAATGTCACTTGATGGCTTCAACAGTAGATTCATTCAGCTAGAGAGACAATTATTTTAAATGCATTAAGGATGCAATAGAGAGATAAAAAAATAAGAAAAGATACAAAAAAGAGGTTAAGTAACTTCAAAAATAGTATGAGAAGATCCAACTCATCTCTGAAAAGAGTTCCAGACAGTGAGGACGGAGAGAATGGGTGCAAAATAATGTTTGGAAGCACAATGACTGAGATGAAACCCCCATATTCAGAAAACCCAATAGATTCTAAGCAGGATAGAAAAATAAAATTCACACCCAACTACATTGTAGTGAACCAGTAACACCCGAAGTACAAAGAAAAGACCTTCGAATGAATAAGCAAAATCTCCCAGGTGGCAAGTGCTCCCAAAGGAAGACGGGAGGAAAGGTCACAACCTAGGGTGGGTCTCTGAAAATACAGTTTTGTTTTATTTTCTAAAATGGAATTGTTCTGTATGACTTCATTGTAGAAGAATGTCAAATGGCTGTAGTTTTTAATGCACATTTATAATAAATGACCAAGGCCACCAAATTTGGTTTGTGATAATTATGCCTAAGTGTAAGTTTCTAAAGGATACGGTGACCTACCAAGAAGCCAGGGTTAGTGATTTATTGATTTATTTAACTAATCTTACCGGAAACTTTTTGCTTCCCTGTGTTTGTGGTTCAAACACGATTTATCTAGTGACTCACACATTTTTCACTGTGATCTTTTTCTTTAGGTTCAAAGAGGTTTTCAAAATGTTAACCTGATGGATGCATTGAGAAAAAGATGCCTTCATGACTGCTGCCCCTCCCCCATTCTCATGTGTTAATGTGGGGACATGGTAAAGGTAATCGTTAACAGGGATTTGGAGCAGCCAGACCCTACTGGTGCCACCATTTAGAAGTTATGTGATTTCAGGCAAGTAACTGTTCTGAATTTCAGTTTCTTCTGTAACACGTCAACAGTAATATCTACTTTAGAGGATAATTCAAAGGACTGACGAAGTGAGTCCCTTTCCTACTTATGCTCCAGAAATCTTATCGATGTCACTCTGTGGCAGGCAGGTGGGTGGGCAGCGACACAGAGCCAGGCCACTCCAGTTGTGTTTTTAATGCAGTCAAATCCACGCAGTTTGTGTATTTTTTTCCTTTAATCTTGGCCATTTTGTTTCTCTTTCTGAGAAGATAACTTGAAATACTACAGAGTCAATAATCACATAAAAAGTGTACTCGTAAATCCTGTACAGTTTTATACACATCCACAATGTACTTTTGCTGTCTTCTAGATCATTTATTTTGCAACACATTACAGCACAGTTGCAAATCACTTATGTACTGTAACATCACTTCAGTTATGTGTAAAAAAATTAATTAAATGCTAAAAATGAAATCATATCTAATGACTTATGGTCTTTCTGAAAATACTATTTCTTTTCTTGGCTTAAAGCTTTTATTCATACTGTCCTCTCCACTTGGATCAGTTTCCCTTGCCCTGATCTAGCATTTAAGGAACTAAGATATGAAGAATGACTTGAATTTGTATATTACTTCCTTCAGGAGGCTCTCCCAAGGAGGCATACCCAAGTCTAGGGTATTTGGGTATCAGGTATATTGTCTATATAAGCTGCCAAAATTACAGTTGATTCATGTTACACCTTTTTTCACAGAGGAAGATTTTACACCAACACAAATTTAAATGACTTGCCAAGGATTATAAAACCAGCTAGTGACAGAGCGCTGGCATGACTCCGAGATTCCTGATTTTTATCTCCATTACTTCTGCTTCAGTCAGCAGGGCCAGCTCCACCCTGGTTACACCCAGACTCTGTGGGATGCTGAGTTGAAAATCCTCCAGAAAGAGACCCTCTGTATTATTTCTGGGTGAGGTGCATTTCTTCCCCATGACACAGTAATTCATCAGGGCATCTAAGACATCCTGACTGCTACTCCTTGCCAGTTCTACAAGCCTCCCTCTGCTGATTATCAGATGCTATAATCTGTCTGGACCTATGCCTGTTTCTTGCATTTTCTTCTGGGCACCAACAAAAATGTTATTTTAATTTAGCTAAATCTCCTTCCAGAACTCACTATTCACCCAAGGATTTTTCTCTTCCCCTGAGACTCAATAACGGTCACTTCTGAAAAGAATTATCCTCTCACTTCTCACCACCACTCCCCACCTTGAAACACACACACGTTTCTCCGTGACTATGCCCGACCCATGGACCAGGAAGCTCAAGGAGGAGCTACATGCATTACCTTCCCCAAATTTACTGTTCCTCTGTTTTTCTTTTTTATTAAGTGACAATTCATGGAGCTGCCCAAGTCAGAAATTTAAGACTCACAATGAAGTTCATGAACTCATCCTAGAAAAGTGCTACATACCTCATTGCTGAGTATCACTATGGTCACCTTGGAAGTACTCCCCTTGGGAAGCTATGCACCGATGCCAGCACCTAGTCCACCCTTCAAAACAATTTTGGAACTCTTTTTCTGGAATGGCCATCAGAGCTGTCGTTGTATTACCTTTGATGTCCTAAATGTCATCAAAAAGTCTTTCTTTCAACATTTCCTTTATATTTGGGTAAAGAAAACAGTCACTGAGGGCCAGATCAGGTGAGTATCGAGGGTGTTCCAATAGAGTTATTTGCATACGGGCTAAAAACTCCCTCACAGACAGTGCCGTGTGAGCTGGTGCGTTGTCATGATGTAAGAGTCATGAAGTGGTTGGCAAAAAGTTCAGGTCGTCTTCATCCAATTGTTTCATACAACTTTCTTAGCACTTCCAAATGGTAAACTTGGTTGACTGTTTGTCCAGTTGATACCAATTCATAATGAACAATCTCTCTAATATCAAAAAAGTTTAGTACCATTGTTTTGACTCTTGATTTGAATTGATGAAAACTTTTTTGCTTGTGGCGAATTGGCTGACTTACATTGTGTACTTTGGCTCTTTGTTTCATGTTCGTATCGGTACACCCATGTTTCATCATCAGAGATAACACAGCCCAAAGCAGCATCTTGCCTCTCCAAAAGGTCTTGGCAAACTTCAACTCTCCTTTGTTTTTTTGTTCATTGGTGAGCTCTTTCGGGACCACTTTTGCACACACCTTTCTCATGCCAAGATTTTCAGTGAAGATTTTCCTGTTTCTCTATCAATGTTTACTTGACGCGCTGTGCTTCTCAGCCAGCCAACAATGTTGAGGCACAATTCAACAAATTTTTTCAATGTTTTCATTAGTTGCTGGTCACCTTGACCTCTTCATCAGTGATGCTTTCTCTTTCCTCAGAAAAATGTTGAATCCATTCGTACACTGCTATTTTCTTCATGGCATTATGTCCACAAACTTGGACTAACGTGTTTCTGAATTCACTTCCACTCTTGCCAAGTTTAACAAGAAATTTAATGTTTGTTCATTGCTCTAATTCAAACTTCAACATTCTTGTGATGGCACACAAGAACATGCAACAACAATAATGAACACCATTCAGCAAGACACCACTGCATGTCGACATGAACACAGCTGTGAGACACAGATATACCAAGGTTATGAAACCTTATTGAGTTGTTTGTACAGTGCTGCCAATGCAAGAGCACAATGGCAAGTTCATGAACTTAATTGTCAGACTGATTCTTTCCCTTTGTTTCACATCTAGTCAGGCTTTGGGTCCTGACAATACTACAGCCTTTTCAAACCTAGTTTAATTCTGCCTCCTCTCTCTTCCCTCTGCCACTGCCTAGTTCTGGCCTTTATAAACTGTTACCTGAATCCCTGAAATGGCCTCCTAACTAGTTTCCATAAAGCTAGTCTGTCTCTATTTCAATCAGTCTTGGCCACTGCAAATCGATTGTTCCAAAATGCAAATCCTACTAAGATGAATCTCTTATCCATAAGGCAGATCAATAATTAAGAAAGATCATAATCAGATCCTTAATGAAAATTATTCTTTTTTCTTAAGACCTGCTTCAAAACACGTTGGATATACCCAGATGTGACCCAGTTTTCTTAGTTATTCATATTACAATACTCTTAGGGCCATCTAGTCAAAAAAGATATCCATAACCCTACTATCACGTAATTTTATTCAATTTGCCATTTCTTACCCATGGGTCAAAACTTATACCTATGAATAGGTACATGTTATATTTATTAAAAAAAAAACATGCACATAATAAAAATTCAAACAGTATAAGGGGTTATATAGTCATTTTTAAGAAAAAGGAAAAAATAAAATTTCTCCTTCCCCAAATCTTGAATTGTCTAATTTACATCTGTAGAAGTCATGATTTTTTATCAATAATTTAATATATTCCCAGAAATGTTCTCTGCATTCACCAGTGTATCTGTGACATAAATAAGAGCATCACTTTACTTCAGTACATCTTTCTCTCTCTCTCTCTCTCTCTCTCTTTCATTTTTTTCTTACTTATTCTCTCAGAATGGGGAATGGGGGCAGAATATTTTATTGAAGGTATGTACCATTGTCAGTTTACCAGTCCATTCTGGTAGATATTTACATGTTTCCAGACTTCTTTTGATCCTATAAAGTTTGGGTGACTATTTATGTATTCATTTTTTGTGTGTACATGCTATGCAACTATTCTGTAGGATAAATTCATAGAATAGGAATTTCTGAGTCAAAAAGTACACGCATTTTACATGTTAATGAACATTGCCAAAACATTTCCAAAGAATTAAACTCCTTCTATTAGACTATGAAAGTGCCTATTTCTCAACACCCTGGAGATAATGTTGTATGTGAAATGTTTTCATCTTTGTCAGCATAATAGATGAAAACTACTATTTCATTGTTGGAGTTTGCATTTCTCTAATGATGAGTGATATTCTTTTTATTTTTTGCTTCCATTTATATTTTACTTTCTGGGAAATTCTTTTATTCATTATTGGTCTTATTGATTTGTAAAAGATATTTGTATAAAAAGTAAACATTATTCTGCAAAATAAATTGCAAAATATTTATTTTGTAGTTTCCATTTGTATTTTTACTTTGTTTCAGTTTTTCACAGTGCAAAGTATTGTTTTTTATTATAGTTAATTTATTAAATTCTATGGAGAATTTGTGTTCCATTCCAATGGTACTTCCCCATTCCAAAACCTTTGTGTTTCATTTTGTTTTTTTAATTCAGAAGTTTGGGCCATCTGGAAATTATTTTGGAGTATAAAGACTCAGAGGAGATGGAGCTTCATCTTTTCTCAGATAGATAACCATTTGTGTCAACTCCATTTATTTGTGCACCCCTTTTCCTCATGGTTTAAAATACCTTCTTTAACATACATTTAATTTCTATGTGATTTTAGTTCCCTATGTTGTACACTTAGAACTTATAAAATGTTACAAATCAATGCGAGCCAAATAAGATAAATAAAAAGAAAGGAGTAGCAATGTTATGAGACATCTAGTTGATTATCATGTGGAGATTGAAAAATGGTACCAAAAACTTTACAACCTCAATCATATTGAAAAAGATGAACTTGCAGAATAAATTCTATAGGAAGAAAAACATTTTAATAATAAAATTTAAAAATAAAAGTTATGATGACTTTATGCGCTTTAATATCTATGAGGTAGTGTTAATCCTCCTCTTTTAAAGATTTCAGGCTCATGTTAAATGTTTGCTTTTCCGTGTAACCTTTAGACTCAATTTTCCTAATTCCAAAGAAAATGAGCCTACTTGTACTTTATTGAAGTTATATTTATAGGTTACTATAATTAGCATAGATTACTATGTTACTATAATATAATCTATATTATAAATTAATTTCTACATTATTTGGGAAATATCGATATATTTCTAATATTGACCTTTCTAAGAATTGAGTATATCTTCACCTTAATTTAAGTATGTATATGTATGTGTGCACACATGTGCACCTTGGTGGCATTACTTAACCTTTCTGAGCCTCAGTTTCTGACTTTGTAAAATAAGAAAAAAATAGTAGCCACCCCACCACAACCACTATAAGGGATACATGTAAAGTGCTAACATAGAAGCCTGGCATGTAATATTTTCAGTAAATGATAGTGATTACTGTATTTTGCCATGTATAAAGTGTGCTTTTTTGCCCAAGTTTGTGAGGATGCGCATTATACATGGGTAGCACTAATTCTGCTTCTTTATAAATGTTTTTAATTCTTTTATTTATGATTATGAGTTAAAAGTGTAACTAGAAATCAATAGCAATATGTGCATGCAAAATAATACTCTGTATATGGTAATTGTATTTTTTATATATAAAAAATTTTATACATAAAATTTCTTATACCTTGTATCTGTTTGTTTTGTATTCGTTACATAAAATTTCTTGTATCATAATACATTAAAGAATAAATACTAAAATTCCCTTATAATGCCAAAAAACAAGTACCTAAATATAAACAAATAAAAATTTGAAAGATTTTTTTTTTCCCGGAAAGTTTGGGCAAAAACCATAAGTTCGCATTATACATGGGAGCGCATTATACACAGCAAAATACGGTGTTTTTTTTATAAATATTATTGTTATTGTTTTTTACTAATATTGTTGTTAATAGTCACTCTTTTTATTCATTTCAGTTAAAATCATACAAGATTTTTTCTACATCTAAGTCAAAGTTTAATTTTTTTCTAAACAATTTGCAAAATGTCATGTTTCCTTTCTACGCCATTGTCTTCACCATTTAAATAGTAAAACCTCATAGATTCTGACTTTCAGCTTCTTACGTACAGTTGCTTGGTTTCAGGTAGCATCATCTCCTGTAAGCAATTATAAAAATCATTATGTAAATAAACAATGAGAATCATGATCAGTGATCAATCATGACACTTCATACAAAGGCTGTGCGTGATTGGTTGCCGTGTCCCTGTCATTTGTGCACACACAGACTTTGCCAGTCATGATGCCTCCCTGCCTTTCCAATGATAAACCCACATACCATTTCACAAGATGAATCGTCAAAAGAGGAATTGGCCGACAAAGAAGCAACTGCAACAAATAAATTCAAAATGATAAATTTGAATGTGAATTTCAGATCGAATGTAAATGGAGTTATAGAAGAAATAGCTGACCGTGGGAATGTTTACACTGCTGCCTTTGGAGAGACCCTAGCTACGTGGCCAGAGGAACTTAACGAAGGTGAATTTATAGACATCGATGATGAGAGTGGTTGTAATGAAAAGGATGAAGATATCCCAGACAAACGGATGCAGGCAAAAAACGTCACACTGACATCACTTCAGAGATATTCGTGACATTAAAAGTGCAAAGGATAGAACATTAAATTCAAATTCAAATTTAGAAAGAAATCCAACAGCCAACGTATAGAAAATATGCTCAATCCATAGAGTAAATTTTATACAATGAGAAGATGACAAGCACTGTGTAAACTACTCTTGATAAGTATTTTTAACAAAGAAGTTAAAGATTCATACTGTTTATAATATTTGAAATTACTAAAAACAGTGTAGTAGATAATCATCAGTTTCACTATTTTTTCATTTCCTTATACATTTATAACTGACAATAAGGAAGATTTTAATGCTTCGACAAAAATTTTAGAGGTGTAGAAAAATGGAATTTTTCCCATCATTGTTAGGATCACTTTTACATAATTGCAGCTTGCAGTTATTTTTGTGGCCCCACATCTCAACGTAAAAAGACAGAATAGCCTCTATCAGATAGATTAATATTATAGTAACATTTAATTAATGTTTTCATATGCCAGATACAGGGAGTTGAGAGTCAACCATTACTGGTTAAAATAAGTATAGAAAGAAACTGTAAATTTAAAGTAACACAATAATATTAATGGCAGTGGATAATACTTATTTGTTACTTACTATATAACCAGGCATCTTAAACACTTTTATATGTTATTTAATCTCCACAACAATCTTACGAAGTAGGTACTGGATTATCCCCACAAGCAGATGCAATGAGATGAAGAGATTAATCTTGTTATGTGGAATGAACAAAAGCTGTTTTTATTTAAGTTCAACCAGTTTCCAAGGCCAGATTCCAGAAAATGGAGAGAAAACAATCTTTCACTGTCTTAGACCAAGTCAACTTGAAGCACATTAATATGCAAACTCCGTTCCATGTAACCAAAAAGCCAAGCATACTTGCATTTATTTAATAATTCAACCCATACGTGCTGAGTGCCTCATTTGCCTGGCCTGCTTCTAGAAAGTTTTTTGGGGAGACAAGCGAAATTTGGGATGCCTGTTAAACATCTCTGTGGAGATGGTGAACAGCTGCAATATCTGTTCTGATGCTCAGACAAAAGGTGAGAGATGAAGAAACCAATGGAAGCATCATCAGCATACAAGTGGTAATTAAAGCTATGGAACTACAAAAGTTAACCTAGGTCTTGACTGGAGATAATATTGAGAAGAGGTCACAGGATGAACTTGAGCACAGGTCAGAATTTAGTAGTCAAAAAGTTAAAGATGACTCAGCAATGGAGACTGAAAGAAAAAAAAAATTTTTTTATATTTTATCCTCATATTTTAAATGTCTAATCATCCTAGCTGTGGCATGAATTCCCCAATATGTGACACCCTACGACAGTCCAAATAATTGAGGGAAAATATCTGTCATACCATCTGAGCAACGTTGCTTCTTTTATTACAAGTTCTCAATGATGAGTATGTTTTAAAGACAGAAATTCTTTGAAAGGGCTCGCTACTCAATCAGAGTGAGTAAACCTATTTCATGGCAAGAAAGATGTGTATGTAATACAGGAAAAATCTTAAACTGGAATTCTTGACTTAAGTATTCACCCAGTTATCTTCATTTTAGAAAATTATAAAAGATGGCAGATTCCTTGTCCTTAAAGGTGCCAGTTAAAAAAGAAGGAGGTAATAACTACGAGTGAAGTGTCAATTTGTAGTCACACACACACACACACACACACACACACTCAGTTTCTGCTTGGATGAGGTCGTATTCTTACACACAGTAAATAAAATGCATTGAACATGACGATGGTGAGTGCCTATATGCTGCTCACTGCCTTCCTCCAAGTTCATTTGCGCTCCCATTGCTACCAGCCTAGACCACCCTAAATCTTAAAATTTGAGGTTTAATATTGCCTGCACTTAATCATTCAATGTGAAATATGGCTGAAGGATGATTCATACCTGCTTCTTTATCCTGCCTGTGCAGTCTCCTAGGCTATGACCTTACTGAAGGCAGCCTTCTGTAAGACTGGTCATTGCACGTGGGTGATCAAAATTAAAGTTTATACTTTGGGAAATTAGCATATACCCTTAGGCACAAAGCGTTCTTTTATGTTACATTTATTTATGAGATCTTTATTTTCTTCAACTATTGATCCAATAATTCTTTTTTCTTTTCTTTTCTTTTTTTTTTTTTTTTGACTCTTCAACTTCTAAAATATTTTATCCAGCATCTTTCTCTGTTTTCTGTGAGGGCGTGACTCCAAACAACATAGCCTGCTATTATTGGGAACCGGAAATCCCGTCTGTACTTGAGAAAACCTGACTGAAGTTTCCAAAGCATTGCCATTGCTTCCATAATGCTCTTCTTGTTTGCTTCACACATATGTGATTTCTTTCTTTTTCAAAACCTCTTATCACCCCTCCAATCCTCTCACTCTCCTATTAGTCATGAGTGTACTTGGTAGTCCCCTTTTTATCATGTTAGATTCTTAATGCAGCAGGTCTTATCCCATGAAGCAACTAGTTTCAACTTTGCACAAAGCAACACTTAAGATTGATTTAATTGAAAAATATTTCAAAGCATTGCTTAAGAAACCAACTCTGAAACAATCACTTTGGTTATTTCCCACATTTCTCAATTACAAGGAATCATCTTGAGCAATAAAAAATGTTCCCTCGACTTTTCCCTCACATTCCATGTAACTAGAGTTTACATAAAGTAATGAGACAGCACCCAGTTTAATGCTTCTAAAAAACCCAGCTGCTGGAAATTTAATCACCACGAGTTCAACTTGTGATAACAAACTTGTTTCATCAATCTACTTACACAATGTATGAAGTAGTTACAGTTCACAGGAAAAGAAGGAATTTGGCTTCCAAGGGGCTTAATTCTATACAGATGTAGTCAAGCAAAACAACTACATCTGCATGACAGTATATGAAATGATGTAGGAAAGAAATCATTTGCATAAAAGAAGAGACATGTGTTGCCTTATTGCCAGTAATCTCCATCCATGGAAACTGGATGAAGCACGATAAATTACAGACTGCCTCAAGAGCATAGAGTAACAGTAGGAGGTAGTGAATTTGGAATAGCACTGAAGGAGATGGTCTGACAAATTTGGACCACCACTTACTCTGACATCTTTGCAAGAGGAAGATACTGGCCCTAAAGGAAGGATGTTTATAAACCTCTGTAATATAAAGAGATATTATGATCAGCTATTAGAAAGAGAGCAAGAATGCAGTTATGAAGCAAAAGCAAGCCTTGGTGCACACTGAATACAAATATTAGTGCCTTCTCTCTCTGTTGTTGAGAATGTTAAATGAGATCATCGCTTACACTCATATCCTTTTGGTGTCATTTGGCTTTGCAATATGGCTACACCTTAATGAAAGGACAACTAGAAAATGTAGGTTCTCACTAGACATTTACACTCAGTAAAAGGGAAAACAAACTGTGGTGTCCCCTGGGTAGCTAACACACAGTCCGAGGAAACAGAAAATATAAAGCGCTAACATGGGAAAGAGGTTGGCAGGCTAACAGAGCTGATTGAGACTAGGATGGCCTGGTGTAAGTATGACGGAGGCCTAAAGGCCAGATCCCCCTGCAATCAGTTTACAACCCACTAGGAGAGATAGAGAAGTGATGATGAATGTGGTTATAATAGCAAACAAACACCAGATTTGGTAGCAGAGAATCAGAATAGGTTAATTTTTTTCTGGAGAGTTTGTATAGAGTAGGAGTCCATGTCATTTTTGGGGGGCAGGGGGAGTTTGTCTAGATGGACTTCTGTGACTAAGAACATGGGGGTGAGGTGATGGGTGGGGGCATGGGGAAGAGGACCAAAAGCATTTGGACAGAGTGGAGTAAAAGCCAAGGCAGGAACCAGTAATACACAGGGTATGTTCCAAGAGAGGTAAGAGCTGTGGCTTGAAACACTATCAGAAAAAAGAGTTTGCTTCTGCTCCTTAAATATCTCCTAAAGAGAAATTCTACACAGTCAGGAATATAGCTAAAAAGACATTATAACAAAAAGATCATGGAGTCAAGATGTACTAACAATTTCTTAAGTCATGTTCAAAAAACAGTGCTCTCTATCTTCATCTAACATCGAGGGACAACTTTATTTATTTCTCCCACTGAGGAACAACTCCTGTGCATCCATGTTTTGTTGAGCAATATAATCATCCTGATGTGCCAATTTTATCAACAACAGAAAATATTACTGCACTCTTATCTGAAACATGCAGGTGATATGGAAATAATCTTTATTTACTCTGAAAGTCAGTCCAATAACACTTAGAATTTCTTGTATTTTCTCCTCGGAGCTAAAGACAGAGGCAATGCTTTCATTAACTTACTCAGACACGTGTTCATTCAGTGATGTTCATGAATGTCAACAATCTGCACTAAATCCTAGGCACTGGGGATGCCAAACTCTTTACATTAAGAGCGTGGGGGTCTCATCTGAACAGGAAGGAATAAACACACAGTACAGTGCAAGACGGAGTAAAAGACATGATATTATACAGGTGTGAGTAAGTGCAGAGGCAGTGAGGGTTGCCCTGTGAGGAGACAGAAAGACAAGCTTTGTGGGAAGACAACCATTTGAGATCACTTGGACACTGATTTGGATTTTGAAAGACAAATATGAGTCACCGTATCTGTGAAAAAAATCATGAATATCTGAATATGAGTATGATTGGCGAGCTAGGGGTGGCAATTGGTCTAGAGTAGATGGAACAGCTAGTCAAAAAAAAAAAAAAAGAGAGAGAGAGAGAAATGAAGGTAGACTGTTAAGATCCTTGAACGCTGAGAAAAATATTGTTGTATTTGTTTCATAAATAATGGAAAGTTACTGCAGGTCTTTAGGGACATGACTAGACTCAAGTTTTAAAAAGAAAGCTCTGGAACCACCACAAATGGCAAAGGGCACTGAGCTCAGTGAGCACAGAAGCATGATCTCCACAGCTCATCCCGCCCCTTGAAAGCTGTGACACTGAGTAAATGATTGGCCTACACTGTGCCTTATTTTCCACAGTAATGATAACGATAACTATTTCATAGCATTTTTGCAAAGAGTAATGAAGGAATTCATGTCAAGGGTCTAGAACAGTGCCTGCCATTTAATAATCACTAGATAAATGTTTATATACACACACCAATATATACCTTGAAGAGAAATGGAAATAAGGTAAGTGAACAAAAAACATCTAGTTTGTGCTAGACCTGCAAAGGGGACCTGAGGGATAGAAGCGAGGAGTGTGTAAGCAGATGACCTGGTGTCCGATTTCAGGTAAACTGCTTCTTAATCTTTCTGAGACTCTTCCTTTGAAAAGTGTGCTTGGAGTCCACAGGTCAAGGGCTTTGCAAGGCAGCCCAGAGCTGGGTGCACAAGGACAATGCTCGGAGTGTGGTTTCTGACTTCTGGCAAAATATGACATTGGGAGCAAGGTTGTTTGGTCTCTGGAAAAGATTCGAGACATAACTTGTGGCCTGCCTGCCTTGAAGAGAATAATAATAATATAATCAGTAATGCCTCAGTAACACGTACCAAAGTATTGATTAAATGCAGGTGTCTGTAACCATTTGTCCCAGTTGAGATGTACTTTCCAGTCCCGCTGTGCTGATGTACCCCTATGATCTCACTCGTTCTGCCCACCCTATAAAATAAACTCACTGCTGCCAGGCGGGGTCTCTGTGTCTCCATCAGAGTGCAGCGAACCACCCGGTCCCAGCTTTTCTGTCTGCGTGTGTGTCTGTGTGTTTATTTCTTCATTCCCCATGGCCTCCCCTCCGGGTCACCTGTTCACCCGTGCAGATCAGGCAAAAGTGGCGCCCGAACAGGGACCGGAGTACGGAGGGACTCAAATCGTCAGATGAGGGAACGCTCCCGAGAGGCGATCGCAATTAGAAGAGTGTTAAAGGCATCAGCTTTTGGCAACTAAGGTACGTGGGAGCGATGTACGGGCACCGGGTGTAAAACATGGGCCATTCAGGATCTAAGGAAAGAGCTCTGTGTGGATATGGTATGTGTGTGCTGCAAGCTAAAGGCAGCAGTGTAAGAAGGCATCAGCTTTGAGAGTGTGTAGGTTTTGTCCATAAAACCTGTCCTCGGTTTCCTGAGGAAGGGACTGTAAATACTCAAACGTGGGAAAGGGTAGGAAAACAGCTGAGGGAGCGTTATGCGGCCGGTGGGCCTGAAAAACCCCTGTACGTGCTTTTGCTCTGTGGATGTGAATTCAAGACCGCTTAGACCACAGACCAGCGTGTGTGTGCTTGCCTGAGGAAGGTAATCCTATGACTTTAGCTAAGGCTATACAGGGTATGAGAAGTATGCCCACCATCCCTGATTCTGCACAAAGTCCAGATGAGTCTCTCCCTCCAAAATATAAAAAAGAACTTAAAAAGGCTGAACGAGACAAGAGACAAAAAGAAACAGAGCGATTTTGCTCGCCGGAGTGAGGTCGCACTAATGTTTTGCCCCTCACAAATGCCTGTATAGTCAATTAGGATAAATTAACAAAATTGGTGCTCGGTTACATACTGCTTAGTCTCTATATTTTCTGTCCTAAAGAGAAGTGGTTTTAGAATTTTTTTCCTTCTTTCGCTTTTCTTGAACTCTTAAGCTGTCTTGCAGTTAGAACTGTTTTGTTAAAGGATCAAGGAACTGGGATGGGATTCTTTGTATGCAAGTTTTTGTGTTGTAATGCAAACAACAAACTCTCCAGAAGGTAACTAAATTGATCATTCTGAAAACAGGGAAATCCACTTATCTCCTGGTTCTCTCATAATTAGAAACCAAAGGTTTCTTCATGTACTGGGTAAAAAAGGTGAAAGTCTTACCAGGTTCTCTCCATCTAGTAACTTAAAATCTTGCAAAAAGTTGAAATGTAAACAAAGCTCTGCCTGAGGCAGCGGCCACTACCTTCTGAGGTGGAGACAATTAGAAAAAAAAAAACAAAAACGAGGCACTTTTAAAATCACGCCTCTCATATAAGGTGATGGAAAGAGAAGCCACATTAGGTGGTGAACTTATTACACATCAAGGTGACAATGCACTGTAGAATTGTATGCCTGAACCCTATGTCATCCTTGCTAACAGATGTCACCCCAATAAGTCTAACAATAAAAATGAATTAAAAAAAAAAAACTCCAAAAAAAAAATAAATAAAAATAAAATAAAATCATGCCTCTCAAGTCAGCGTTTTGGTCTCTTTGGAACTGTAGGTGGTCCTCTTTAAAATTGCTAACAGTACTTTTGTGTTTGTAGATTTGCCAATAAAAATGCTAATATTTGCCTTTTTTTGGTTATCAGTAAATTAAGGTTCTGAGGATCATAGATGGTTACAGATGTTAATTAATACAAAAAAATGTGTGTTTTAAGAATGTATAAGGTAAGGAAATAACATTTTTGAAGGGATTGAAAGAAAATAGTTTGTCATAAAGATGGCCATTTCTAAATGAGTAAAAAGTGGACAAACTAAGAGGCACTAAAGTAAGTTGTACAAGGCTTGTGAGAAGTAAACTTTATTTGGCTGGTTGGTGGTAAGTTTTTTAACAAAGGGAAAAAGAAAGTTTTGTACTAAAGTAAAAATGCCTGGTTGTACCAGAACACGCAAGGAGATAGTCAAAGCTGAACTTGAGAGATGTAGTAAGTCGTAGAAGGCTCGGGGGAAGTGAACTTTATTTGCCTTGGTCTGTGATGTCTGCAAATACTTCAAATGGACATTCAGCTTAAGACCGGCATTCCTTATCATCCACAAGGACAAGCTATTGTTGAGAGAGCTCCTAAAACATTAAAAATTCAATTCTTTTTATTTTAAACTTTTAAAAATTGTGATGAACAGGGAGTCTCCCCTGCAGATAGGCTTTTTCAAAGACACCCTCTTTGCAGAGAGGCAAAGTAATATGGAAAGATTTGGGTACCAGACAGTGGCGTGGGCCAGATCCGGTGCTAACGTGGGAAGAGGATTTGTTTGTGTCTTTCCAGAAGGAGATTTACAGCCCACGTGGGTTCCTGAACGGCTTGTAAAACATCATGAACCCCAAGGACCTCGTTCCACCCCTGCAGAAGATGAGACTCATGGAGCCGATGACCATTCCAAAGAACGAGACGTTCCCAGAGAGTAGATCCTTCAAAGGGGCACGATGCCCCCCTGCAGTGACCACTAAAAGAAGCCAGATTCCAACTTGGGGTCAGCTAAAGAAGTTGATCCAGAAGGGCTTCACTCTTGCTTCTCCATGGACCAGTAAAAATGTTTTATAAAAATTCTCACTATAATTGAGTTGTTTAAACTATAATCTTACTAACTGTATTACTTCTATTTAGTCAAATAATCAAATTATAGTATTGTATCAGCCTTCTTTTGTAATGCTTCCTGCTAATATTACAGAACCTTGGTATCATGATCAGGGTCTTCAAGTGCTTCAAGAAATTTATAATCAGTTGGCTCGCCCTCGTGGAGCTATAGAGTTAATTATTGTTGGAATTGTTAATCATGCTTATATCAACTTTAACAACTTCTGCTCTTGCCTTGTCTCAAAGTATTCAAGATGCTCATTATGTCAATGAACTTACATATAATACTTCATTGGTTTTAAACAATCACGTAGTTATTGATAAAAAATTAAAAGTTAAAATAGATGCCCTGGAGACAGCTGTCATTGAAATAGGTAATGAAGTAAAAATTCTTAGATTTCACCAAAAACTTTTATGCCATGCAAATTATAAGGCGATTTGTGTAACTTCTATGATTTATAATAAATCCAAGTGGTGTTGGGATAAGGTTCAAAAACATTTGTTAGGAGTTTGGACTCATAATAACATCAGTCTCAATTTACAACAATTACACTCTGAAATCCTGGCTATTCAAAATAGTCATCTAAATATCCTTGATCCTGCTCAAGTAGCTCAAGATATTCTAACAGAACTTAAAGGGTTCAATCCATTAAATGTTTTAAAACATTCTGTGTGGTGCTTGTTAGCTATCGTATGCTTGATTGGTATTTTGTTTGTTCTCTTCTTGGTCGGCTGCCGAGTCCTCCAGTCCCAAGTCCGAGACCTCCAATTAATAACACATCATTCTCATCTTAAACAAAAAATAAAAATAGGGGCATAATTTAACTCACATCACCCTGTATGGCCCCAGAGGAAGGCTGGGTAGTCAATGACAGGTAAGATTCCTCAAGGGAGGAACAACCTAAGACAGGCACAGTCACATAGGGGCCAACAGGAGAGAGCTTGGGCTCTACAGAGGTGAGGCACAGCTCCTCATCCTCTCTGAGGTTAATCCCCCTGGCTGACTTGTTTCCCACGACAGCCTGAAATCTGACAAATTGAGCTCAACCATTCCCCGCAATTGAACACACATTGTCTCACCTTAAAAAATAAAAAAGGGGGAGATGTAGGGAGCGCATGAGCCAGAAGCCAGGTCCTTTGAGTAAACAGGTTTAGCAAGGCTACCTGTGTGCTTGGAGTCCACAGTTCAAGGGCTTTGCAAGGCAGCCCAGAGCTGGGTGCACAAGGACCATGCTCGGAGTGTGGTTTCTGGCTTCTGGCAAAATAGGACATTGGGAGCAAGGTTGTTTGGTCTCTGGAAAAGATTCGAGACATAACTTGTGGCCTGCCTGCCTTGAAGAGAATAATAATAATATAATCAGTAATGCCTCAGCAACACGTACCAAAATATAGATTAAATGCAGGTGTCTGTAACTCTGTGTCCTAGCTAAGATGTACTTTCCAGTCCCGCTTTGCTGACTTACCCCTATGATCTCACTCGTTCTGCCCACCCTATAAAATAAACTCGCTGCTGCCAGGCGGGGTCTCTGTGTCTCCATCGGAGTGCAGAGAACCACCCGGTCCCAGCTTTTCTGTCTGTGTGTGTGTCTGTGTGTTTATTTCTTCATTCCCCATGGCCTCCCCTCCGGGTCACCTGTTCACCCGCGCAGGTTGCGGCAGACTGCCAGTGGGTGGGTGAGCCATAGTAGAACATCTGCAACTGGATAAAGCATGGAAAATAAGGAAAGAAAAAGGACCACAGAACAGGGCAGTGGGGGGTTGAAAGCAATAAGGGATGATTACAATGGATCTGGGACAGGGGATAGCATATACATTAATTTAAAGGGAGGTGTTTTATATTTTGTTTTGTTTTTGTTTTCATATGAAAATACAGGATTAAACACCTACATGAATGAGCTTTCTTCATATTTGGGAGGAGTTACGGTACTGTGGTTAAGGATGCTGGTTTAGGAATAGTGATTGTTGAGTTCAAACCCTAGGTCCACCACTTGTTAGCAGTATAAGCTTGGGCAAGTTATTTGAAATTTCTGAGTTGCTGTTTTCTCAGCAGTTTTTAAATCATTACATTAATGCAATTATTAAATATTATAATCCACACAAAACAGGTGAAATAGTCTTGGCACATAGTAAGAGTTCAAAAATATTAGTTATTGTAACTGTAATTTTTTTTGGTAGTTCCCTGGCTGGGAATGTAACTGTAAATTTTTTAGCTGAGTCAACTCAGCTCAAAATAAGGAAAGCAGAGGTAATTATCTATCTATTGATCTATTGTAGGCAGTACAGATGACAAGTAAGATATGTGAGCCTGAACAATCCAATTTATTAGTTACTCAGTAAAGAATTAACTTAAAGTTACTCTCCTGAACATGACTTTCCTACAAGATTTTACACATTTTCTTTTTCCATTTAAACTTTTTATTTGCCTAAACTTCAGATATATAGCACTTCTCTGTTTCTTGAGAAACTGCTCTTATTAAAAATTTTTATCAAGTGACTTGCTTCTCAAGTACCTTCAGGCTTTACTGTTGTTCATACATCTTTAACCTAGTCATCACCACACTCATCCTTGTGGATTGGATTTTACTACATTTCCTTCTTATTCAATGCGGTGATTCTAATCTAGCTAACACACCTAAGAGGCAACAAAGCCCTTTGCACCTTCTAGCTTTATGAGAGCATCGTCTTTACCTGGAAAGTGCCTTCCTGTCCTCTACCAAGCATTTGTCACATAATTGATTTTGTACCTAGTATTGTGCTGGGTACTTTGAGTCTACAGACGCAAAGTATGGATCTTGACTTCCAACAGTTTAGAATCTAAAAGAAGATACAAATCTCAGTTGCATGGAACAAGTAGAAAGCAGAGTTAAGGCAGTTATGAAAATGAAAATAAAGAGTATAATATGATAAACACAGAATATTGGCCCACTAGAGGAGTGAGAATAGATATACAGTATATGGTTTTCTTGGAAACAGTCATCACTACAGCCGGGAAAGGGATGGGGAGCAGTGAAGAAATATTCCTGTTGGCCACATGGCCAGTTGGCAGCATCATAGCTGGGGGCTTTACACTTCTTAATCTACTGCAACTCCTTCTTGTCACATAATGAACTTTCCTCTATACAGACATTATAAATATAATATCACTTAATCTCCTACACTGTTTACAAAAAAAAATTTAAGCTAAAGAGTGCCTGGACTGTAGAGTACTAGACTACATTAATAACATTTTGTAGGGTGTTGCAATGTGAAACAACTTTTGCTTACCTTGCCTTAGTTACTGCTCACAACCAGCCATCCTATGAGAGAGTTATTATTATTCCCATTTTCAAATAAGTAAAATAAATATATAGTAATTAAGCAAATTTCCAAAAGCTACTAATTTAGCCCATAACCCTAGCAGATGAATCATTTCCATGTTCTAGTACTGAAAACTGTGCTATACTATATTGCTTCATATATGGGATTAAAAAGAAGTAGGTGTGTGTATGTGTGTGTGTGTGTGTGTGTGTGTGTGTGAGAGTGTGTGTGTGTGTGAGTGAGTGTGTGTGTGTGCATTGAGGGGGTGTTTATGACAAGGCTTACTCTGTGAAGCAATCCACCACTTTAAACATTATTTCTAGAGACAAAACATTTCAAATACTAATGAACCACCTTGGTTAAAAATGTGAGAATATAACCCATTTATACTTGTAAATTAGAAAATGATTACACAAAATACAAACCTAGACTGGCAGCCTAACATTTTATTACCTGATTTCCCTGTCAAGCAAAAAAATAAGGAATTTCCTTTTCAGTATAGTTTTTATGTGCTGATTTACTGGATCCTTGGAGATCTATTAATATAGGTCTATTTGTCTCTTTCATATTAGAATTAACAGTTAATACTCATGTCAGAAGTGGGAAGATTCCTCTATCACTAATAGTATGCTTCTTTGGTCAGCTATATAATGCATTCACTTCCAAGAAACTTTCTACTATAAAACCTCATTACAAAATGATGTTTATAATATATTTTACTTAGTCTGTTTGGTTTTATCTTAAAGTATATTCCACACTTTATTCCATTTTATATTCTAGTTTTTCTTATCTAAGTTTCAGGTTTTGGTCATAGACAATCGAGCAATATTTGTTTCCATGAATTCTTAAGCCTTCTAAGCTCTTAGCTGCCTGTCCTTAGCATGTCCCATCACCACTCTATTATGTTCCCGAATCACAGGTATCCCAGCCAGGACACTTTCCTGCGAAAAAATTTTAGTAATGATTAGAAATAAATGTTAAAGCATGTTTACAAAGAGCCTGACTATTCCTTTTGAATAGTCAGTCTAAAAATTTGTTAATATGTGGTTAACAGAATGAGTCTGTATTATTATTTCTCTTGGGAAATAAATAATTTAGAGATACAATGTCACCAAGTAATGTTTTTATAAGGTTTTATTCTCTGTTAGAGTTGGACAAAATTTTAGCATGTTTTTATTTGGCCAAGATGCTATAATATCACAACCATTTTTTCATTATTTTTAACTCTTATAAATGTTAATATTAAAGCATACACATATAATTAAAATAAATTTTTATTAAAGTACACAGACACACACATACTTAAAAAATGACATAAGTTTCAAGCTGAACAGTGACTTACCTCTATTCCCACCTCTTCTTCAGATGAACCTGACCCGGATGTATTGCTTTGTAATTTTCATTATAGTTAACACTTGGTATTATAATACAATTTTCCTCATAACTGACACTTGCTGAGAAACAAAAGTTAAAATAACTGGTCCAAATATGCAATGTCAGGGGGTTCCCTGGTGGTGCAGTGGCTAGGCTTCAGTGCTCTAAATGCCGTGGCCTGGGTTCAATTCCCAGCCAGGGAATTGCCAAAACAAAAACAAAAACAAAAAAACAAACAAAAACCCCCACAAATATGCAATGTCATGGTCAAGGTTGGAATTAGACCCCCAGTTTTCTGATTTCTATCCCTTACTCTTGAGCTTGATACACAGAACAATACTCCGTCTAATCCCTATTTATGTAAGGCTATAGTACGAATGTCTCATCTAAACAGGAAGCTGTCATGAACAATACAGTTGGTCTTTGATGGTCTTCTGCACGATTTCATGTTCATCTTCTTTGAAACTCACTGAGCTCTTCTAGTCCTTTCACTAAAAAGTTGAGATTTATTTGCCAGTTTACTAATTCATGTTAACCTATCTTTGTATGCAATATGGATTTAGCACAAGTGTATTATTGAAAATTGGAGCTTATCTCTTCACAGTAACTTAGTGAAGTGTTAGGTTATGGTGTTAAGAATGATCCCAGCCCTTCTTATCTCCAGGATTTTCTCAGGTCATGCCTGTGAGGCATTCTGTGGGTTGGCAGATTTTCCCTTTCCCTCTGGCCTGCCATGATATGTTACACAACAATTCCAAGTATAAGTCTGATCACAAAGCCCAGCACCCACGGGAAGTCAGAAGACTTAGGAAGACGTTCTGCTGTCCTAAAATGTAAACAGTCTAGACCAAAAGAAAAAAAAAGAAAAATCTTTCCAAGAGCTAGAGTTTCTGGGGTAATTGGCAGCACAGACAGAATTCTGAATCCAGAAAGCACTGAGGGATCCAAAGCCTAAAATAAAGGGTAAAATGATTGACTAGCTGGCCACCATTTAGAAATTACCTTGTCCTTTAAATTACTAGAAAATCAGAATTCTTTGGAGATGAATGTGACTATAGAGAAGTAACTAAGGGATCCGCAGGCAGAACGAATAGACAGGAAGTCTTGTGGGATGTTCTAAATAAATTTTCATTCAAAAAAGTTCGGAAGTTCTAATACAGTATCATATCTTTGGCATAGAAATTACACTTCTGGAAATATATTCTGAAAGATAATCTTAAATAACTGCATAAAAAACTTAAACACAAAGTTATCAATGTAACATTTTTATGGTATAAAATGAGAGCAATGTAAATTCTGAAAAATAAAATAACAGTTAAATAAATGACAAAATATCATAGAAAATGAAGTCATAATATTGAAATACCTCAAAGTATTTTAAATTGTGCATTACAATATATCAAATGAAAAATACAAAAACTTTGCACCATATTCTATATGTGAACAAAATTTTAAAAATATAAACAATGGTTATTTCTTAGCAATGCAATATGGGTGACATTCATTTCTCTCTATTTTCCAAACTTTCTAAAGAACATGGGAAGCAATCTAACAAATGAGGTCTGACAATTAAGTTTGCGAACTCATCCAAGAAAAAGTGCAACATACGAAGTTGGACGATTAATTTCACAAACTGCTACATTGCTCATTGCTAAATATCAATACAGTCACCTTTGAAGTACATCTCTTGGGATATTATGCACTGATGCCAGCACCTAGTCCACCCTTCAAAGCAATTTTGGAACTATCTGGAATGGCCATCAGAGCTGTTGTCATACTACCCTTGATTTCTTGAATGCCATCAAAATGTCTTCCTTTCAATATTTTCATTATCTTCCAAAGAAAAAAGTCATTGGAGGTCACATCAGGTGAGTAAGGCGGGAGTCTCAATACAGTTACTTGTGTACTGGCTAAAAACTCCCTCACAGACAGTGTGACCTGTGTGACCTGGTGCATCGTCGTGATGCAAGAGCCATGAGTTGTTGGTAAAAAGTTCAAGTCGTTTTCATCTAACTTTTTCATGCAGCCTTTTCAGCACTTCCAAATGGTAAACTGGGTTGACTGTTTGTCCAGTTGGTACAAATTCATAACGAACAATCCCTCTGATATCAAAAAAGTTTAGCAGCATCATTTCAACTCTTCATTTGAACTGATGGAACAATTTTGGTTGTAAAGAAATGGCTGACTTTCATTGTGCACTTTGGGCCTTCGTTGCAGGGTGAAATTGGTACACCCATGTTTTATCACCAGTGATAACATGACCCAAAACACCATCTTGCTCTCCAAATGGTCTTGGCAAACTTCGACTCTCCTTTGCTTTTGTTCATCAGTGAGCTCCTTTGGCACCATTTTTGCACACACCTTTCTCATACCAAGATTTTCAGTGAAAATTTTTCTGTTTCTTGGTCTTTGATGTTTACTTGGTCTGCTATGTTTCTCACAGTCAGCTGATGATTTTGATGCACAATTTGATAAATTTTTGCAATATTTTCAACAGTTCTGCTTGTTACTGGCCACCTTCACCTCTCTTCATCAGTGACGCTTTCTTTCCCCTCAGAAAAACATTTAATCCATTTGTTTTCTTCATGGCATTATCCCCATAAACTTGGACTAACATGTCCCTAATTTCACTTTCACTCTTGCCAAGTTTAACAAGAGATTTAATATTTGTTCATTGCTCTAATTCAAGCTCTGACATTCTCACGACAGCACACAAAAAAACAAGCAACAACAATAATGAACACCACTCAGCAAGACACCACCACACATCAACACAAACACAGCTGTGAGACATAGATATATCAAGGTTATGAAATCTTGCTGAATTGTTTGTACAGTGCTGCCAATGTAAGCGCACAGTGGCACCAATATAAGAGCACAGTGACGAGTCCCCAAACTTAATTGCCATACCTCATAATGCATAAAAATTCAAGAACTTTATTTGACTTTCTGGCTTCTCATTTTCACTAACTTTACTATCTCATAAATTTTACTAGCCTTGTGACCTTAAATTTACTTAATTTAAGAATTTACTTAAAATTCTTTTTTTTTTATCTTTGTCTTTTATTTGGCTGCAATGTTTAAATTTCAGAAGGCAATAAAACAACAGCAATACTAAGCACAACTTTATGATACAAAGTTTAAATAAGTACTGCATTATTGGGAATAATTTTTCTTCCTCTTCATGTTTACCTACAAGTCCATATCAAAAGATGGCAAACCAGTTAGGTTTGTGTAAGTTACTTTTTACAACACAGTTAACCCTACCAGACCTGAGGCCCTGAACCTGTCTCCTATACCTGGGCTCCTGAGCATTAAAGAGAAAAAACCAACATGATATAGAAAAAAATGTTAGTTACATGCAAACAAGTGGTTAGAATAAGATGGAACTTGGAGACATTGTAGAAAACAGGTCTACCTTTCATTTCGAAAATTAGGTACAGCAGTATAGCGGCAGATTCGGATATTACTGAAAAATCGGTACAGCGGTCTGGTAGGGTTAAAATACTTCCAAACCATGATTTACTCTAGCACTGTTTAACTTCTGAGGATATATGCACTCTACTAAGAAACTAATAGTGAAACTAATGACCATTGATAATGGTGATCCTAACCACCCATCTAAAAGCAATGTTTGAAAATTGTCATGTACTGTACAGAAACAGGTGGAGTTTTTGCTAGTCAAGGATAGAAGAGCTGAAATAGCAGCCAGTGACTATCGAGCAACCACGAAGCCAAAGGTTAAAGATGTTAAGATCAAATCTTTAATTATTCTTGTGAATGAATATCAGAAAGCTAGGCAGTACATAATTTCTGCAATTCCCTCATCTCTGACAGCTAGGCATAGCAAGCATATCAGATCATAAGGCAGAATGAGGGAAATAAATTGTAAAATTATGTGTTCTCTCTTAGAGCTTATAATCCAACAGAGTAAGAACTACTTGCAGCCATTGTAGCTATAAGTGATTATGGAAGGTTTCATGGAGACAATGAAGATAAAAGTCTAGGAATAGATTTTAATTACAGAAATGACATTCTAAAAACTAAAGTATAAATAAGTGGTCAAAAGTTACAGGAAAACAAGTTCCACTGATGGGTTACATCAGTGCTTTTTAACCTACAGACCATGAATAGGCCTCAATGGAATCCAAGAATCAATGGAATCTTTTGTGAGTTATGTGCAATTTCTAGGGAGAAGATCAATAACGTTCATATTTCCAAAGGAGCTTATATTGCAAAAGAGGTTTTAAGAGCTTATGTGGTAAGTCCGTGGACAATCAGCTTTACAAAGGTGCTGAGAATTGAAGACCTACACTGGGCTAATACAGAATTTGATTCCACTCGGAGCTTTTTTACAGTGGATGGGTGAACTGGGTAATAAGTTCAAGACTTCATGATGAGTTGGTTTGAAAAGATCAGAAAAACATCAAGGATGACATAAAGATTTTGATTTGGGACAGTGAGTATAACCAGTTACAGGCTTGGTAGAAGATGAATGAAGTTTGGAGCATTCAGACGGAGAAACAGATAGCTAAAAATGTAAGTCTACAGACACAGAACTGGGAGTCAGTAATGCTAGTTTTAGCCAAAGGACTTAAGATCAACTATTATTTGTAAATAGTGCAGATACTTAATAGAAGAAAACATCAATACTTAAGAGGAAATAGTAATATAAGAGAAATGACTGAGAGAAATTGAGTTATCTTGGTGTCTAGCCCAAGAAAGGAGTGGTTAGGTCAATTATATACATAATTAAGAGCTGTCAGCTTGCTAACGTTTGAGATGTGAAAATGTGTATATAGTGCAGGCCAGCGGCAAGGGTCTTATCAAGATGTTATCTGTATCAGAGATCCTTAACATTGGGGGAACACAGATCCTTTTGATAAAACTGTAATTGCCCACTTTTTATAAAAATTAACATATATTACATAAAAGTTTTACATGTAAGTTTAAGGGGTTCATGGACACTTGGATGAAAGTTTAGTGATCTCTAAAATCCTCAGGGTTGAATAATGTAACAGTGATTTCCAATCCATATGGTTTATAGATTAATAATGAACTATAATACCGCTCTGTAACAACTCCTTTAGAAGTGAATCTTGCTGGGTACACTTCCCATACTAACACCATTATACAAAGAAACTAGCTGTGGTTATCAACTGGGAGATTGCAATTTCTGAAAATGGTGGCACACTAAGGATTGTTAGTGTGGCTAAAATATGTGTTATCAGAATTAAAAGAATTTTATGATTCACAGAGACACCCACCATAGCCTAGATTTACTAAACCTTTCTTTTGGAATGGCAAAAGTGCCTTTACTTTTTTGCCATGGCAAATTGCCCTGACACCCATCCGAGTTCTCAGAAAAGTCTCATTTCCATGGTCCCCTTTCCGTGGCTCCTTCATCTTCTTGTGTCTTTCCTATTCTCAGTGCCAATCTCAGCTTTTCTTAAAAAATGAAAAAAATCAAAACATCATCTCTATCAATAGCTAGAGATAAATACACACCATTTTCTGACATACAGACTGCAAATAAAAAACCATGCCCTTAGAATTTTGTAAAGATCCAATTGAGAAAGGATTATATTGCTCTTACCACCCTTTCTAAGATACAACCATTTTAACTTTCTAAAACATATGGGCTGAAATATAGACAGTCAAGTAGTAACTTCAGAGCTCTGTAATAGGACAGGAACATTTAAGAAATATATTTATGTTAACTACCTAACAATGAACATATAGCAGGTAAGAGATTAATTTTAAGATGTCCTTAAATATGTACCTACATTCTACAATCTATGACTCTAGAATCATGTATTCACTAATAAATTTTGTTTTCTCTAATTGATTTAAAATATTTTCATCTTGCTTGATTTTATTCCCCTGCAGCTAAACTAGAAATTTATAGTTTTTTATCCTAAAAAATACAATGGTGTTCTTTCTTATAAATTGCCCTCTGTGATTTTCTTGTCAGCCTGCTTTAAGGCAACCCATGTGTTTAATACACTTGCTCATAGTTTGGCCCATACCAAATGGTTGCTTAATCCAAATATATGTGCAGCAAACTGAGCTGATCCTTCTAGAGAAAGTATGGTTGAACACCCAAGACCACTGGGTAGTCAAAGAGAAAACCACACATCCTATGCTCCCCAGTCTGGAGTGAGGGAAGGACAGCTGATAACTGGATACGCAGTGTTACCAGACATCACTGGTCCTAAGCCATTGCTTCTGTCTGCCACTGCCCCAAATACAGTAGGAATGCCAACTCCTTCATACTCAGTTTTAGTCCTCAGAGTTACATCTGATCCTTAATGGGAAGATGTTACCCAAAGTTCACACGGAATGCGAAAATTTCCACAAACTTTCTTGATTTTTTACAGTGACAAAGATCACAAGTTGAACCCATCAAAACTACAAACTTGCACTAACTGTGAGGTTTCAGAAGCAACTCTACTCTTTCTGCAATCCACTCAAAATTTTTCTTTACCATCTGGAGCCCTTCAGGAGTTACTTCCTTAAGGTCACGATTTAACCGTTTGTCTTTCTGTTGGCTTTGACCTCCTGATGGCCAGAGTCTCCAGGAGTCATTATCAATAACATGAGCAAGAACAATTTCTTTGGTGATGACCTCAACACCAATTCAATCTTCATATCAACCAGTGTACAGTACTGGGGCAACCAGGATTTCTCCAGTATTTCAAAAATAGCCTGGGTAGCACGACTCATGATACCTCTTCAGTTAGGCCTATAACAAATCCAGCAAAGCAAAATTTTGCAGCAATGAGCTGTTCCTCAGGCGACTGTAGATCATTATTAGCATCATCCTTGAAAAGCATCTCCACTTAGGAAGGAAAAATTTATATCTTTCCTTGACACCTAGATTTCTTTTGAGAAAAGAACCAGTTGGGTTCTAAAAACCTATTCAATTGGAATCATTTCATACTTATGTGCAATGAAAGCTGTCTCCCCACATTTTCTGGTGAAAGCAATTTTGACACTTGTTTCCTGTAACAACAAAAATATAACTGGTAATTTAATTTGAGATCGCAGTTTTTGCTTCCAGGAGATTCTCTGGCTGCATGTCCTGCTGTAATCTGGCCCTTGGGCTGCAAGAAGACTTTTCCTGGATTATCTAACAATTCATAGACTTCTTTTATTTTACCCTTATAGAGTTTTTTACCAATGCTCAGTACCTCTGCTGTTGCCATTATCCCTGGCGAGTTAAAGATAGTGGCTGTTGTAGAAAGAGAGGCAGGTCTCTGGACTTTTACTTAAAATTCTTGAGGCCTCGGTTTCCTCATCTGTGAAAATGGGATAAAAATAACACCTATGTCAATAGATATACTTCAAAGATTAAATGAAATAATGTAAAATACATAGAATGATCTTGACACATAGTTAGTGATGTAATAAAGTTCAGTAATTCATTACCTTTTAAAAAGAACATATGTGTGTTTGTGCATGTTTGTATACACACACATGTATACACATACATATTTAACTGTTAAAACAATGCAAATAAATTCCTCTGCTCATTAAATAAGACAACTGAATATTATTAAAAACCCACTTTGATAAAATTAGTTCACATTGAGAAAGACATAAGGAAGAAGCTGACAAAGGTTAGGCTGATCACAGCCATAAGTGTACTCTCTGCCCAAGCGAAGCATGCTATTGACTGAAGGCTACAAATATCGCATTTTTTTTTTCTACATACCACTTGTATAAAGGGAAGAGATATTAGAAAAAATGCACTGAATTGACTTTGGATATTTTTCCAGTGCCTTGGAAGTTATAGCAGGTCTCTGCTGCCTGTGCTGCAAACTTCCTTGGGCAGTTCTCAGGCCTGTGGGCCCAAGGTGAATGATGCCTGACCGTGGTGTTCACAAGGCATTTTCCAGACTAACCACAGGCTCAGCACTGGCACAAGAACTAAATCTGCATTTACTGTATGAAAACAACAGCCACACTTCATGACTCCTTGGGATCCCACCCTGCCCAACTTGGGTGGCATCACCAAGGGCACTTTCAACAGCCTGGCCAGAGCACCAAAGGAAGCCCTTTCAGCAGTTGATGATTATGGGCAGTCAGCAAGTAAAGGAAATAGATATATAAGCCTAGGAGGTACAGAGAGTCTCAAACAAGGTAAGTCTATACAGACACACATAAAGGGACATTATAATTAAAATGACAAAGATTTAAGACAAAAAAAGAATCCTAAAAGAAGTAAGAGAAAGGCAACTACTCATAAGGGAGCTCTGATAAAACCATCAGCTGATTTCTCGGCAGAAACTTTGCAAGAAAGTAGATAGTGCCAGAAAATATTCAAGGTTATGAAAGCAAGGGCCTACAACCAAAACTACTTTACTCAGCAAGGCTATCATTTAAAATTGAAAAAGAGATAAAAAGCTTTCCCTACAAGATAAAGCTAAAGGAATTCATTATCATCAAGCCAGTATTACAAGAAATATCTATGGGATTTCTTTCAGAAGAAGAAATGGGAAAACAAATAAACAAAATAAGATTAAAAAATATAAATAATAAAATGGTAGTAACTGTATACCTATCAATAATCACTTTTAATGGAAATGAATTAAATGCTCCAATCAAAAGACATAGGGTAGCTGAATGGATAAGAAAACAAGATCCATGCATATGTTATCTACAAGAGACTCACCTCAGATCAAAAGACATACGTGGACTGAAAGTAAAGAAATGGAAAAAGATACTTCATGCAAATAGAAACAACAAAGATGGGGTAGCAAAACTTACATCAGATGAAATCACAATTAAAACACACACTATAATAATAATGATAAAAGGGTTAATCTAACAAGAGGACATAACTCCAGTAAACATCTATGCGTCCAACATAGGAGTACCTAAATAACGAGGGTGTCAAAAAATGTATATGCACATTACAAAATGTTATCTATGTATTACTTTTCAAAATTGAATTGAATTACGGTAGCAATATGTAGTATGATGTTCCTTCGATAGTTGGCATTAATTAAATGAATGCTAGTATCACTGTGCGACAGGCAAACAGTCAAAGAAAATGGCAGAAGCATAGTTGTCATTCGAGGAGCACAAGACCATTTTGAAGTAGTATTTGAAATTTTAGAACATTGTGGAAGTATAATGACAATGGAGGCATGAGTATGCAACAGAACCTCCAACATGCCTAACAATTGATGTACCACAGAAAATCAGTTAAACCACCAACATCCAGAAAGAAATTAAAATGGTATGCACAGTGACACAAGTGGACACTTTGGTCAACATTGCCCAAGCAATAGTTCACCATAATCAGAAGTGTCTGGACCCTGATGGCAACCACTTTGAGCACCTCTTGTAGTTGCAGATGTCAAATGTGACTTATATTCATCTTTTGTTATCAGTATATATTATTACAATTTTAATCCAGTTTTACCTTTCTTAAAATGTATATACACTTTTTGGCAACCTCTGCATATAAAACAAATATTAACTGACTCATAAAGGGAGAGATCAACAGTAACACAATCAAAGTAGGGGACTTTAACACCTCATTGGCATCATCAGACATATCTTCTAGACAGAAAATCAACAAAGAAATAGTGGCCTTAAATAGCACACTAGACCAGATTAATTTAATTTATATTTTTAGAACATTTAACCTCAAAACAGCAGAATATACATTATTTTCAAGTGCACATGAAACACTTTTCAAAATAAACCACATATTAGGCCATAATATAAGTCTCAATAAATTGAAGATTAAAATCATATCAAGCATCTTCTCTGAGCACGATAGTATAAAGCTAGAAATCAATTACAAGAAAAAAATTGTAAAATACATAAAGACATGGAGACTAAATAACATGCTACTAAATAATGAATGGGTTAACAGGAAGATCAAAGAAATAATCTAAGATACTTTGAGACAAACAAAAATGAAAACGTAACAATGCAAAATTTTGGGGACACAACTATAGCAATCCTAAGATGGAGGTTCAAGCAATATAGACTTACCTCAAGAAACAAAATAAATCTCAAATAAACACTCTAACTTTACACCTAAGGGAACTGAAAAACAGAAAAGAAAACAAAGGCCTAAATGAGTAGAAGGAAGGCAATAATAAAGATTACAGAGGAGATAAACAAAAGAGAGACTAAAAAAATACAAAAGATCAATAAAATCCAGAGCTAGTTATTTGAAAAGACAAACAAAATTGATAAACTTTTAACCAGACTCATCAAGGAAAGATAAGAGAGGAGCTAAATAAATAAAATCAGAAATGAAGGGGGTTCCCTAGTGGTGTAGTGGCTAGGCCTTGACACTCTCACCGCCATGACCTGGGTTCAATCCCCGCTCAGGGAACCAACCAACCAAAAAAAAAAAAAAAAAAAAAAAAAAAAAAAAAAAAAAAAAAAAAAAAAAAAAAAAAAAA
>PVJL010007329.1:0-34832 GCA_004026885.1 Lyroderma lyra | reverse complement strand
AGAAGAAACAGAAAATTTGAACAGACCAGTTACTATTAATGAAATCAAAGCAGTAGTCAACAAGCTCCCAACAAACAAAAGTCCTGGACCAGATGGCCTCACTGGTGAATTTTACCAATCATTCACAAAAGAATTAACACCTATTCTCAAAATATTTCAAAAAATTTAAGAAGAGGGGAGGCTCTGAAGCCCATTCTATGAGGCCATTATCCTGATTCCAAAACCAGATGAAAACACTACAAAAAAAGAAAACTATAGACTAATTTCCCTGATGAAGATAGATGCAGAAATCATCAACAAAATATTAGCAAATCAAATTCAGCAATGCATTAAAAAGTTCATACATAATCAAGTGAGATTTATTCCTGGTATACAAGGTTGGTTCAATATCTGCAAATCAATTAACATGATACACCACATAAATAAAATGAAAAATAAAAATTATATGATATCAATAGATGCAGAAAAAGCTTTTGAGAAAATCCAGAGTCTGTTTATGATAAAAAAAACTCTCAGCAAAGTGGGAATAGAGGGAACATATCTCAACATCATACAGGCCATATGTAACAAATCCACAGCTAACATCATACTCTGGGGAAAAGCTAAAAGCATTCCCCTTAAGATCAGTCACAAGACAAGAATGCCCACTTCCACTACTTTTATTCGGCATAGTACTGGAAGTCTTAGCCATAGCAAGTAAGAGAAGAAAAAGAAATAAAAGTCATCTAAATCGAAAAAGAAGAAGTAAAACGGTCATTATTTGCAGTTGACATGACACTGTAGAGAGAAAACCCCAAAAAGTCCACCAAAAACCTATGAGAACAGATAAATTAATTCAGCAAAGTAGCAGGATACAAAATTAATATTCAGAAATTGGTTGCATTTTTGTACACCAGTGATGAACTATCAGAAAGAGAAATTAAGAAAACAATCCCATTTACAATTGCATCAAAAAAAAAAAAACCTAGTAATAAATTTAACCAAGGAAGTAAAAGATTTTTTGTGCTCAGAAAATTATAAAACATTGAAGAGAGAAATGTAAGAAGATACAAGTAAATGGAAGCATGTACCATGCTAATAGATAGGAAGAATTAATATAGTTAAAATTTCCATATTACCCAAGACAATCTCTATCAAAATACCAATGACATTTTTCTTAGAACTATAACAAATAATCTTAAAAATTATATGGAACTGTAAAAGACCCTGAATAGCATGGCAATCTCGACAAAGAACAAAACTGGAGGTATTATGTTACTTGATATCAAACTACACTACAAATCCATAGTAATCAAAACAGCATCGTATTGGCATAAAAACAGACACATAGACCAATGAAACAGGATAGAATTCAGAAATAAATCCATGCCTAAATGATCATTTAATCGATGACAAAGGAAGCAAGAATATACATTGAGGTAAACACAGTGTATTCAATCAGTGGTGCTGGGAGAACAGGACTAATACATGCAAAAAAATAAATAAAAAAAGAAACTGGAATACCTTCTTACCTCGTGAACAAGAATTGAATCCAAATGAACTAAAGACTTAAAGGTAAGACCCAAAATTATTAAACTCCTAGAAAAAAAACATAGGCAGTAAACTCTCAGACATCATCCTTAGTAATATTTTTATTGATTTATCTCCTTGGGCAAGGGAAACAAAAGCTAAAATAAATCAGACTACATCTGCACAGCAAAGAAAACCATCAACAGCAAAGAAAACCATCAACAAAACAAAAACACAACCTAATAAATAGGGAAACATATTTGTCAATGATACATCTGGTAAGAGTTTAATATCCAAAATTTATTAAGAACTCATACAACTCAATGCCAAAAAACAAAACAACCCAATTTTAAAATGGACAGAAACCCTGAATAGACATTTCTTTCAAGAGGATGTACAGATGGTCAATAGACATATGAAAAGATGCTCAATGTCACTAATCATCAGAGAAGTGCAAATCAAAACCACCGTGAGATAGCACCTCACACCTGTCAGAATGGCCATCATCAATAAATCAACAAACAGCAAGTGCTGGCGGGGATGTGGAGGAAAGGGAACCTTTGAGCACTGTTGGTGAGACTGCAAATTGGTGCAGCCACAACGGAAAAGAGTATGGAGGTTTCTCAAAAATTTAAATTGTAACTATCCTATGACCCAGCAATCCCACTTCTGGGTATTTATTCACAGAAATCCAAAACACTAATTCAAAAAGGTACAAAATAAATAAACTAACAAAACAGAAACAGATTCATGGATACAAAGAACAAACTGATGGTGACTAGATGGGAGGATTGAGGGGCTGGATGAGAAAGGTGAAGGGACTAAAATGTACAAATTGGTAGTTACAAAAGATTCACAGGGGTGTAAAGTACAATACAAGGAATACAACCAATATTATTGTAAAAACTATGTATAGTGTCAGATGGGTATTAGACTTATTGGGAGAATCATTTCATAAATTACAATGGTACCTCGGTACCTGCCGTCAATTGGTTCTGGTAGATACGGTATCAAAAATGACGAGCACCAAACTTTTCCCAAAAGGAAAAATGTAAATAAATTTAATGTGTTTCCAAACCAAAAATACGCAAAATGATCACAGAAACTAAGATTAGACAGAGGAAGAGCTACCACGTGACTAACACGGGACCCCTTACTTTGGCTGGAAAGGATAGTGAGTCACGAGGCAATCGACACTAACAAGTTCCAGAACAAACAACAAGTACCAGTGAGTACTGGGACAAAATTTTCACATCAAAATGGATTGAGTACAAAACTCAGTGAGTTTCAAAGCAATGGAGTGGCAAGGTATGACTGTACATAAATGTTTAACCACTACGCTGCACACTTGAAACTAATATAATACGGAATGTCAAAAAAATTGTTTTCAGAGGTGGGGAAAAAAGTTGGCTAATCTATTAATGTATACAATGCTAAACGTATCTATTTTATAAATAAGGCTATTAAGTATGAAATTCAATTTGGAGTAATTTTAGAGCACCAAGCTACACTATTAATATCTGTATTATAAAATATCTCACTCTAAACTATAAACTCTTCAATGACAAAAACAATATCTTTTTATCCCCAAGTCTGCCTGGCTTATGGAAAATATACAATAAATATGAGTATATTCTAAAGTGTACCTATCTGTCTCTGTGGATAGAAATTGCTCAGTAGAGGAATTTATTTCATTAATGATTTCAGTGGCTACAAAGGACAGGATTCATTCTATCGTCTTCGGTCATAGCACGTATTTTCATAGAGATCAGAATTTTATAATATTTATCAAGAGCATTCATCTCCTTGTGTTGAGTCACAACTTAGTGTAGATTTTATACTAGACGCTATGGATTGTATTTGCTACTTGAGGATCTCAGCTGCTATTTCCATGAATGTACTGAGTCAACCAGAGGAGAGTCCTTTTCTTTCATCTGGTTTTGCTCAAAGCCTGTGTCCACATAATTAATCAAATCAAATGTGTACAAATTTGAACCAGTCATAACACAATAGAAATAACCAGGGACCAGGCCATAATGTGAGGAGTCTAGTTAAGCGGCCACAAACATTGCTGACATCAGACACATTGGAATTTGTACATCAGTAAACTGCAAGCAAAGCAAGAGAATGCGTACTAACGAAAAGTCCTTTTAGAAAATGCTTTTCTCCATTAAGACATCAAAGAAAGCAAATGCCAAAGAATGTTAAAAGTCATTATAATAAATCTGTTTGACCTCTGGAAATCTTCTGAACAGTGAGTGGTTCTTGAAAACAGAAAATTCCCTTGATCATTTCAGGGAAAAGTCAGAGATTTAACGAGTTTTACAAAATCTATTTATTTTCTAATTACATGAATATTAAAAAAAAACAGGACTTTTATATACCTTTGAAACTTCATATATAAGCAGTTTGTGGCTGAGGGTATTTGACCTTCTGAGTCACCATTTTATTGGTTTCTGAAAATGCTATGGTTGTTCAGGAATGTGTTTTGATATTCCAACAGAGACGTGGAGTAAATCAGAAAAGCCCAGGGTTTGTTTTAGACTTTTATTCTTTGGTAATACAAAATGACTCTCATTTAAAGATAGAGCTACGTATGCTAATGGCTGCCAATAAACATGTCTTTTAAAATAAGCATGCAACCTTTTTAGAGAGTCCAAGAGAAGAATGCTAACTTGAAAATGTAACTACTGGTAGCTGCAGAACCTCACTCTCTCGAGTCGTTGCCTGAGATGTGCACACATGTACACACAGGCAGAGAGTAGTAAGATCTGAGGTCTGTGGGACAACTAAAGGAGTGTGGGTCATGTTTGAGGAAATGCCTATCCTTTATTGACACTAGTTTCATTTTCAATTAAAATATCAATTCAGTTACAATTTATGGTGAAATGGATACAAATTTTAGACCATAATCATAAGTATGCAAGAAATGTATCTCTATTTTTCTGTAATTCAACTCAATTCCTATTCTTAATCTGATTCTAGCTGGGTATTGCACACACCATCTCAGTTGATAGTTGTTTTCTTTTTTCTTTTTCTAAGGATTGTTTCTAAGTTAGGAGAGAGGCACAGAATTGAGATTACAGGGGAACTGTCAGTTGTTTCCTGGGCATCCACAGTTACATCTGCCTGAATTCCTTTAGTACAAGGCTCTCTGCCCAACTCGTGGCAAAGGATCAAAAGGTGAATAATTACAAGGTTTCCTCCATGCCACTGCCAGGGCACACACGTTTCTAATGCTCTGTGAGGCTATCTGAAGCCTCCTCTGCCCAGACTTCTCTAGGAAAGCCTTTTATCAGATCCCACAAATTCACTCTGTGTTTTACCACTTTTCAATCACTCTCCTGGGAGAGAGTGAGCATGGAATCCCTCTCTCTGAATGAAACCCACCAGTACCTATACTGTCACGATCCCCTTCAATCTACCTCACCCCCATACCAGCAAGAACTACCTATTTTGCTGTGTATAATGTGCTCCCATGTATAATGCACGCACATGTTTTTGGCCCAAACTTTCAGGGGTAAAAAAATATTTCGTTTTAATTTTTTAATTCAAATTTTTTAATTCAAATTTTTTAATTCAAATTTGATTTTTTAATTCAAATTTAGGTACTTGTTTTTTGTATTATAAAGAAATTTTAGCATTTATTTTTTAAAATATTATGGTACAAGAAATTTTATGTAACCAATAATTACAAAACACAAGAACAGGTATAAGGTACAAGAAATTTTATGTATAAATTTTTTTATATAAAAATACTGATTATCATATTACAGGGCATTATTTTTCATATGGATATCCTTATTGATTTCTAGAGTTACACTTTTAAAACATGAGCATAAATAAAAGAATTTAAAAATGTATATAGATATGGAATTAGTACTACCCATGTACAGTGTGCTTCCTTATTTTTCCCTCACAAATTTGGGCAAAAAAGTGCGCATTATACATGGCAAAATATGTTTGGTTTTTTTGTCTTTAGAACAGGGTTTCTTCAACCTAAGCATTCTTCACATTTTGGACCCTATAATTCTTGGTTGTGAGAAGCTGTCTTGTGCATTATGGGATATTTAGCAACATCCCTGGCCTCTACCCAATAGATACCAGCAACACCCTCTTTCCCAAGTCATGACAATCAAAAATGTCTCTGATCTTTGCCAAATGTCCCAGGAGTGAGGCTAAAAATCAGTCTAGTTGGGAACTACTACTCTAGAAGAAGCCCCTTTTTAAATCTCACTTGTTTCAAATATTTCATCTAAGCTCAAATCTTCAAAATGTCTTATGGGCTTACCCTATCCCATCAGAGCTAGAAGCAGGGAAACAATGTATGAAAGGAAAAAAAATGGTATCTTAAAAAATTCTTTCCATATGACACCTCTTCTTGATCATGTAATAATTCCATCCTGTCAATGAATAGCAGGGCTTGCATGAAGTCTTTGCAAGAACTATATTATTACATTAATTAGCTTTTTAGAGTGTAGAGCTAATAAGACATCCTTGGTATTGACAGATAAATAATCATGAAGTGTATAATCTTTTCTATTTTTCCAACTGATTAGTTTAAAATTAAGTTATTGTAAAATATTTCAAAAATTAAAAATAATTAATAAATACTGTAAGCCCACCATTCCCTTTAGAAACTAAAATATTACCACTGCATTTGAAGCCCCCGTGGACCGTGCCTAATGGCCTCTCCAGGGGTAGGCACTATTCCGAACTTGATGATAAAATGTGCACAGTCACATGGAAGTTCTCCTTGCTGGGCAAACACATAACATACATAGCTGCTCTGATATTTAACCTTTTGGATCTGGCTTCTGTCCGTAGAAATTTTCAAATCAAAGATGTTCAGAGAGAATTAGGATAAGGAGCTTCAGCTCATTTAAAGTGAAGAAATCTGACAATGTTCTAATAAAACAGAGAATAGCAACTCAAAACAGCCACTCAAAAAGCTAGATGTTTCTCTGAGATACAAATCCTTCTCAGTCCCATTCTCCCAACCTTGTTTACATCCTCTCTCCCCCATTATGCCAGCTGCCAAAAAGAGAAATAAGCATCCTAAGTTGAGAGCTGAGGGTCACATACTCTTCTGTTTTCTCTGCACTTCTCTCCCTTCCTGCTGCTTTCCCACAACATCAGTCACTTTGTTCTTTGTAAGAAAATATAAAAACCTCTTCACATTGTGGCTTTAATCCAAGCTCTTCTTGTTAATAAGAAGAAATGTGGTATCACAGAAGAGTCACTCTTTATTAGTACTCAGTCCCATATATGACTTTATAAGACCAGAAATACAATTATTAAAAGATAAGTATATTTTTTATATTTTTATCCACCATCAGTAAAGTGATACAATTTCTGAGAAATAAAAATAGATGGAACTGGCAATACTGTTCCCTAAGCTGTTTTGGATATGAAGAGCTCAAATAGCAACAATCCTAACTAATGCTTTGAAGGATTATTTAATGGTGAGCCAGAGAAAGGGTGTAACTGTGAAATGAGGATGTGTTTCCAGCTTGTACTCCAAGTAGAAACTGAGCCTTCCTACTAGTATTTCTTACAATGTCACACATTGCTGAGAATTCCCACCATGGCAGAGCCCTCCTCCCCAGAGAAAACAGAGAGAGTTGAGGTTAGAGAAACAGAATGGCAAAATCACACAACTATTTTCCAAGATAATAAATATTGTATATTTTGTAGAACATATTGAAGAGAGGGAAAGTTTTCTAAGGATATCAAATAATAAAGACAACTCAATAATTGAAGTTTGAGTTTTAATAAATGTATAACCATAGAATAAGTATTAACAGGAAATAATAATATGATCCAGGAAATAGAAGAAAGCAGGAAATAGACATTGCTGCGAAGACAGTGTAGGACCGAAGAAGCATGGACACTCAGAAAAGGATCAGAACCAGCATAGATGCTGTGATGAATAGCTTCCTTGGACAGGAATGGGAATTATATGTAAGAATTCATTGTATACTTGAGAGTTTGTTCAATATAAACAGGTATGAGAAGACGAGCATACTTCATGTGTAAGTATTCTCCATGTTTCTTCTTTTCTCCTTCACCTAAAGATAAAGCTAGTGTGTTCCAAGGTCTTTGCTACGTTGCTTGGAGGAGGGAGTACTGAGAAGTATAGAAGGAGCTGAAATTACAACCTGGATTCACATGCATTAAAAAGAACAGTGATCTCATCCAAGAAACGTCAACTGAAACGTGAAGACTGAAGAAGGAGATGAATACAAGAATTGAGGAGAAATTTAAATGAGCCAGGGCGAAAGTGTTTTTATGAACTTTTTGGAATTGACAGAGAGGAGAGATTTGGGGCAAGGGAGTATGGTAGACTCTCTGTTAACCAGAACTGAAGCAACAGGCACTCTCAAGCAACTGACAAAATTTTTTGCCTGTTGCTTGAGATGTTTGTCAGTTGTTTGAGTTCTGGTTAATGAAAAGTCTGCTTTCATTTATCTGTCATCTACCAATCCCCAAGGATGCCAGTTAACTGAGAGTCTACTTTATTAGGGTGTTAAGGAGCTAGTTGAGTGGAGTAGATTCCTAGTAGCTTTGCTCTGACCTAAAGCATACTATTCTCCTCCATGACATCATAGACAAATTTTGGTGAGCACTCACATTAGTTTTCAGCTGGAATACACCAGCTCAGGGATGACACTCAGAAGTTGTGGTATATAAATGTATATTCAAACAGTGGTCATTATATGGTGCTAGAATACATACATGGATCTGAGGAATACCAGGTATGGTAGTACTCAGCTTTCTACAGCATTCTCAGCAAACTACTTGCACAGTTTGTGCCTCCAGAATTCACAATGCTAAGCTCTGGTAACTCAAAGGTTCTGGTTCTAAGGAAAAGACCATTGATACCAGTGCCCACTGAAGTGTTCCACTGACCTTAAAACTGTAGCTGCCTCCCGGTCATTTTGGGCTCCACATGTTCATGGACCAGTAGACAAAGAAATTACTATACTGGTTGATGTCATTGATTCTGATTATCCTGAGGAGTTAGGATTGCTGATACATATGGGGACTTGTGATATTTCTATGCCGTGAGAAAAATGAAAAATGGGCAATTTCAAAAACTGTGGCTAAATGAAGGCAAGACAACTAAAAGCTCAAACCCCTCAGGAATGAAGGTCTAGGTTCTCTCACCAGGCAAGCAAATGAAAGCAGCTCAATTTCTAACCAAGGATTATGCAGATCTAGAATGGATGTGGCAGAGGGTGCTGACGAACACCAGTGATGGCCTAGGTTGCAGTAGTAGGAGGGTAGATTACTCCACTAAGACTTGGTGATCAGATGAACTCAAAGGCAGCCCTGCTGAATCTGAGTGGTGCAAGGGGCAGCCTCTCAGATTCATTTATTATTCTCCAGATTGCATTCGCACAGGTACCTCTGATTTCAGTCATAGCTGAGCAGCAGGGAGTTCCATACGATCTCAGATTCACCTTGCACAGGTAGCTAGCTGCCCACCTCGAGAGCAGGAATCTTGCTGCATTCTACTTTCAGAGCTTCCCCCAAGGTAACGGGAGTCTGTTTGGCTAGTGTGCAAGAACAGCTACAGGTAGGGGTGGGAGCTAATGCCCCTGGGGACAGTCTTCAACTATAGAGCGAGGAGAATTGATAGTTACATACTCCAAACTTCAGCCCTTTAAGGCAGACAATTCTACGAGGCATTCTGGGTGCTGCCTAGAAGTTCTAGGGAACTAGAGACCCTGTTTCCCACAGCAACAACTCCACGAGGGCACTTACCTATCTGGGCTTTCTACCCTTCCCGGTTCTACTCCACGCCCTCACTCTGGTGACCCAAATCCCTTCGTAAGTGAACTCTCAGCACTTAAGGCCTTCTTCTGTTCTGATTTCAGAAGAGTAAAAATTATGGCAGTTTTTAAAAAAAGGAGGGCAAAAAATATTTTGTCGACACAAATATATTTATTTCTGGGTGTTCTGTAGATGGCAAAATCATTTGTCTTTCCATTATTCATTTACTCACTTTAAAGTTCTTTGGTTTGTTTGTTTGTTTGTTTGTTTGTTTTGGTCCTATGTTGCCTACTCCTTTTGGAAATAGCCAATTACCCTGAAACTCTCAGTTTAGTCTAGGGGTGGTGGCAGTGCAGTGCCCAGTGCTCTGCCCTTACTTTGCTTAGTTTTATGTTCCAGTAAAAAAAGTTAAGACACCACCATAATTCTGGGACATGTTTAGCACTTGCTCAAGACATTACAGCTCTTACATATTTTTACTAAATGGCCAATTTCCTCACAGTCCCTGAGGTTAGTGGTGTTTGGAGGTATTTGGCTATGATTTAAACATCTTAGTATAGTCTTCCTTTAGAAAACACTGGACTGTGAGTCAGAAGCCTTTGAAAACTTTTCATAATTCTACTCTTTATGTTGAGAAACCTCAGACCCCTCTACAGGCAGTTTCTCCATCTGTCATGGAGGCTGCCAGCACTTAACCTGCTTCCAGACTCAGAGAAACAGAGCCAATAGGGTTGGGAGCCTCCTTGATCTTAAATCAGGGATAAGCCTAAACCTGCTGCACATTCTTGTTTATAATCTAAAGAACTTCTAGCAATTGTTTTACTTTGATGTGGTTAGAAATACTCTTTGACTACAAAAAAGGAAAGCACAATCTTTCTTGCTTTTACATAATAATTTAATTCTGATACAGGGAGATTAAGCTATTTCTAAGTGAGGGAAACAAAATCACTGAAAATACTAAACGGCCTGTTAGTTCTTTACATCTCTTTCCGAACTTCATCCTTACCAAGTCAATATTATGTTGCCTTCTAAGGATGTATTCCTTGGGATAAAACGATGCACAAATCCAGAAGACACTCCTAGGAAGTTAAGAATGTCAATTAAGAGAGCGCTTTTTGAATATATGTGTAAGTCATCCTGTACTAAAGCTCTGTGTAGGAAACTATAGGTTGGGCGTGAGACAAGGGGTGTGAGAGCAAAGGATTGCATGTAGCTGCAAAGCTCATTTCCTGCAATTTTACTTTTGTTATGAGAGAGAGAAAGTGTGCGTACGTGTGCGCACGTACGCATGTGTGGACTTGTGTTTGTACATTGTTAGGGTGTTGTGAAGAAGTAGTCTGTAATAAAATATAGCCCCCACAAATGTAAATGCCTAACCACTGTGCTATATACCTGAAACTAACATAAATAATATCGAATGTCAACTATAACTTAAAACACACTCATATACTCTTATTTAAGTGTGTGTGCATGTGTGTGTGTGTATAAAATTCTTAGCTTCTATACTACATACAGTAATTCTTATATGCTCAGTTCTATTGTATTAATTCTTCTATTAATTACTCAGATATTATCTATTAGTTGCAATCAATTGCCAAGAATTGCATCTAGCAACACATCACCTCCCCTGAAAAGAATTTTTCACTGTCTGGAAGGAAATTTTCGAGGCTTCATCTTAAGACTTCTAGGATTCTGAGATAAAAGTGAGAAGTAAAGAATTAGTCATGATCTGATGAAAGCTTTAATTAGAGGCTTTCCTCACAGGATCTTATATGATTTATAACCTAGAGTTCTTGTCTGTGTTTCAGGTAGGAGAGTATGAAGAGGAAAGAGTTCTAAGATTGTTAGACAAATACTCAAGTAAAGTCAAAAAATAAATATTGCTAAATAAGCAATTTTTAAAAAGGGAAATGATAAAGATTAGAGGTTTTTCTGCTAAGCCACATACTACTTGAAGTGTTCAATGTCAATAAGATGATTTATTTACCATTTTTATTGAAACTAGCCTCGAAGACAAATGTCTAGACACATTTAACAGCCTTCTTGCCCATTTCAAATAATGAAGCTTACTTTTCTCTCTTCTTCTAACCAAATGGACAACTGATTATTAAGTGGACACCTACACTTTGGATTATTGTTGCCATAGGTTTTTGCTGCACTATCATCTCGCTGTCGAATTCATTTTCTGTGAATGCAGAGCCATGAAGAATATGGATTTGGGGCCACCTTGTGACAGATTTAGAAAGTTCTTGGAGATTAAACTTTGGGATTGGAGTTTTGGTTCTCATTCCTAAATCACTATTTTTCAACAAATACATTTTGCAAAAGAATATCATATGATAATGGCTGAGTTTTACTAATGAAAACGTGCTTACCACATAGTCAGTTACACGTACAGACTTGTTTCTAGGTGCCAGCCATAAACCTACGTACATCACATCGTTCAATGCTCACAGTGATCCTATGAAGTACGTGCCATCATATCTCCATTTTACAGATGCAGAAACTGAAGTTTACAAGGAATAAATAATTTGTCCAAGTTCATGCTGAGAGCAAGTGAGAGCTTAGGAAGCCTCAAAATATTATGCTTGAAAATGCAAAAAACTTGTTCTATATGAAAGAGCAAAATTACATGAGAATAGTAAGGTGTAAATCAACATATTTACCCGTTAGTAATGTTTTAAAGCTTGAAATTGATCTCATTAGCATATTTAGGATTAAAGACTGGTTTTACAAAAGAACAAAGTAACAGACAATAAATATAGAAAATCATATGAACTGATCATATTATGAATTCATTTAATAGTGTAGAAATTAATATTAAATATATTAATATTATAGCTTTCATACTCATCCCCCTGTGATCTTTCTTATCCTTGACCTTTTAAGTACAGCCACTCCTCACTTAATGACCTATCTATTTAACAACCACTCAGAATTACGTCCAGTTCTCCAGTGCAGGAAATTTCCTTTCTCAGGCTGTGTGAGTCTCAGAAATCCCCTTTTAATTCTTTGTCTCATTCCCACAGTCAGTTAGCATTCACTGTACAAAGCATTCCCAATCACAAGACTAAATATGTCATTTATAAGTGTGGTGTCGCATGATATCTATTGAAAAACACGTAGGCTATGGTGCCATGACACACCACAAGACCTCCACCTTTAAGCTCCACATTCATCTACAAATTCACTTTGAGACCTAGTCATAGGAACAGAACTCAGTCCTTAAGTGAGGAGTGCCTGTTTTTCATGTTAAAAGAGGTGTGTGTGTGTGTATGTGTGTGTAAAAACAAAGGAGCAGATATTTTTTAGCTCGAATTAATACTAAGTACCCTTGGATTCTATTTCCAGTGTACTGAAGTTGTTCTTAAATCACGTGTCTTATATTATTCCTTCAGGGATCTCAGACAACATCTCCAAAAGAGTGATCATTCCATCTCTTCTTTGTCATCTGTATTTCCTATGTCAAGCAATGGCAGTAGACATGGAGTTCCACTGCCCAGATCCCCCTTCAAGGAAGGCTTGCTGTTTCAGTGCAGAAAGCTGCCTTGACCAAGATCACAACCTGCCTGAGGTAGCTTGCAGCCACTGGCTTGGTGAAAGGATAGTGGGCATTGCAGCTCTAGGTGGGGCAACCAGATTTGCTCTGGGGCTTGCTGTGCTGGGTTATCTAAGTTTATATAGGACTTGCATAGGCAATTTGACTGTTCACCTCTGCCCAATCCTGTTTCCTCGCCCTTCTTTTCACAGCAACTCAAAAATCATCCCAGAATCTGCTTCCTGTTTTTATCTTATAGTGGCAAAAGGCACAGGATCTAAAATTTACCGCCTCGACCATATTGAAGTACAGAGTACAGTAGTGTTAACTACTCTATATGTCTGTTGTACAACAAATCTCTGGAACTTTTTCATCAGAATCTGCTTCTTGAGAAGCCAATCTGGGGCACCGCTTTCTTCAATGATCTAAATAATGTTTTTCAGATGTTTTGAAGGCCTGCTCTCCTTTCTCGGTAACACCCTAACCAGACTTGTAATATGAGATGACAATAAAAGATGACAGAAAACACATAATACAGAGTATTTGTGATGATCACAAATCTGTAAGTATTTTTTGTTCAACTTGAAATTTTGGGTTTTTCTTTTCTCTAGTCCTCAGGAGAAGCAGAGAGCAATGGGTAGACCATCTCCAGACAAGTTCAAGCACACAGATAAAGGTCTTTTTCATTACAGGCAGACCAAAAGCAGCGTGGCATGTCTCTAACAAACTTTTTGACTTAGAGTTTTCCTAAAGTCCTGATGTTGCGTTTGGAGTTTTACAGTTAATTGTATTTACTCAAAATTGATGTCCTATCAAAACTCTATGCTCTGGTATCTCTATTAACATGGAGAAGCTAAGTTATTACAGTCATTTTCAACCCTATTGTGGCAACTAAAAGACGGCCGAAAATTTTTTGCTACTCGTTTCATTGAGAGGAAGAACCTAATTCCCCTTCTTTTGAATGACTTGATATTCGTGACTAACTTCACAAACAGGATGAGGCACAAATGATGTGGTGTGTGACTTTCAAGCTAAATCAAATAAAGACTTGCAGCTTGACCTTAATCTCTAGGACCAACTTACCCCGAGAGCCTCTGAGAAGGCCAGCCTTTTCCTGGAGACCAGGATCCTCAGCGGCTTTAAAATCTTTAAACGCAATTAGTAGCAAACAATGAATTAAGTAAGAGTAAAGAACATTTTTTTGTACTTTTATTTATTTATTTATTTATTTAGAAACTAGTATCCTTTTAGGTTTACTGTTTTGCTCTACATTTTCCCTTATTAATAAAGCAAAATTACTATTGCTGCTCTTTTTTTCTATCATTGAAGAGGGAAATACATGAAAGAAACCTTTTAAGTAGCTGCGAAAATAAAAAAGATTAGTGCAATTCCATCAGCTAATCGAGTTGACTTTTCTAAATCTTCCTTATTAGTTCCATGATAAATTAAGAATATTAATTGAGAAAAATCAGCTCACCTCCTCAAAGTTATTAGCACAGCCTTCTGACCCTCTTTTGCTGCAGGTCCAGGTAGAGGTCTCTTTGTGAATGAGCTTCACACTTAACAAGAGAGGTTTTTGAGATGATTTGTTTATCTGGTTGAGATGCTCCTTTGTCATTGAAAGCAATGTCCTTTGGGTATAGGGATGAACTGAAATGATTCCAACAGGATTTCTTCACAATTTTCTGGAAGCCACGGGCACCTCATTTATACTGCCAAAGGTCACTGAACCCAGTTGTCATAGTGAAAGGAATTCCCTAGGTCAGAGTGCTAGGGAAGCCACCATGCACCTAAAGTTGTTTCATTTACACAAACTCCCAATTTAAATTTAATTATTATTTTGGAAATTTTCTCCTGTGTTTCTGATTTCTTTAATTCTGCAGAGTGGAAGTTAGTCAGGCCCCTAGACCATGTTTTGGAATTTGCTTATATTGAATAACTAAGACCATTGCTATGGAATTCATAAGTAAGGGGACACAACAACTAAAACCAAACGGAAAACTGTAACATACTAAATTTCATGAAGGCAAAGATTTTTTTCTTGCTGTTTTTTTCACCATTGTATACCCAGCACCTAGACATTCCACATTTGCAGAAGCCAAATAAGTAAGCACTTTGGAAAACCTTTCCATGATTCTCAGTACTTACAGTATGAGCTGTTCTGAATCACTCGTAATTCTTTGAAAACTTGGAGATGGAAAGGAGTGAAATGTGTCCTCATGCACTGGCCTTGAAGCATCGCACTAACACATGGCACAACGGAAGGGAGGACCAGTAACGGGGAAAGGACCAGTTTCATCAAAGAGCACAACGCTGCTAGATCCTCTTTAAACTCTAATATGATCATTTGGAGGACCATGAAAAATGTCTTAAATTTAAGAAACAGGTTGTTGCAAATAAAAGACCTAATTTTTGACCAGCCCAGGACATCAATGTCCTTTCTTTGAAAATGATTCTCACTGGTTATTTGAATAACATTCTATATGATGACTAATATTTGTAGTTTTTAAAATTAATAGGGCGCCTCCATATGGCACTTTTTATTTTATTTTATTTTATTTTTAATTCATTTTTATTGTTAGACTTATTGGTGTGACATCTGTTAGCAAGGATTACGTAGGTTTCAGGCATACAATTCTACAGTGACTTTTTATTGTATTTGATTTTGCAGAACCCTCTGTGATATCATAATGTTGTTTACAGGAAGTAAGCTATGATCTCATCAACATGAAATCACTTTCAGAAAGAATAGAAACATATGACTATTTCACAGAGATATCTTATATTAAAAATTTAATGCTAATAAAAGGAAAAAAGCGAGTTTAGAAACCACATGCTAAAAATGCAATATTATTTCTCATAGGACAGTATCTTAGGAGGATCTAGGGTTCATCATGAGGTCCTCACAACAGGCAGAAAACAATAGTTGTCTGATCTGTTGTCAACAAAATGCTGAGTAAAAAATATATGGGTTACATGGTTCAGTATTAATAAATAATATTTCTTAACTGTGGCTCTCAATGGAATAATCATATAATATAAATTATAAATGGATATATAAGTATATACATAGGTTTATATAATTCACTTAATATTCAGACATTTATGTGTTATAGAACAAAATCTGATTTTTAATAACAGAATGACTACATCAATTCAAATTTACACTTTCCTAAATAATTCAAAATTGAATTCAAGTCAAGCTGACTTACCCATTAAACACAGTATACACAGTAATTTTAGAATAAATTATTTTAGAAGTCCATGAAAATGTTGCAATTTCTTTTAAAATCAAAAGAAAAAAATATGAAGCTTTAGAGCAAAAGAAAGTGTTACTTTTTCTACACAACAGAAAAAGACAATTTGGGAGCCCACAAAAATATACTGAATTTTGTCTGAAACAGAAGAAAAACATTGCTGTATTTAAAGTTACGTCAAAAATAAATTTAATATTGAAATCATTATGACAGAAGAGTCCCACAAAGGTAAAAGTGTCTAGGGCCCGTGAACGTCAGTTTGCAGCCTTGTCAACATTAAATTAATGCAAACGGAAATTCGTTTGTTTATTTGTTTGTTTGTTTGAATACAAAGCATTTTGGATAGCCTTTCTTTCTGAGGATCATAGACAAAAGAGAAGATGGGCCTACCTTCACGTGGTGCTACAAAAACAAACAAACAAACAAAAAAACCGCATTAAACTGCTAAGAGAGCCATGGGGCAATGGTCAGTCTGGAAGTCCTGCTTACCCTGGATTCCTTCCACCTTCCTACAGCTTCTTGGCACTGGTAGGCTTGCTGTCTCTTAGAACTTGAGTTGGCTAGAGTGTTCTTGAGGCTTTTTATATTATTGCAACACTAAATGGTTGTGGGCCTTCATCCTTACACTATGTTACTGGAAATAACACAAAATCCAATATGCCACACTGTACTTTGAAATTAACCCTGAGAGAAATCAACCCCTAGGTCTCTTAACAAATAAATGCCCAGCATGCTTACCGTTTAACCTGACTTAGGCTAAATTACTATTTGGTTTAATGTACATGTCATTCTGTTTGAGTGCAGCAACAAAACACCATGGACTAGGTGGCTTAAGCAGCATACATTTATTTCTCACAATCCTGGAGGCTGGAGGTCTAAGACCAAGGTGCCAGTAGATCCCATGTCTGGTGAGGCCCCACTTTCTGGTTAAAGTTGACCTTCTCACTGTGTTCTCACAGGGCAGAGCAGGTGAGAGAGCTCTCTGGGGTCCCTTTTATAAGGGTACTGATCCCATTCAAGAGCTCCACCTTCATGACTTCATCACCTCCAGAAGGCCCCACGTTCAAATATCATCATACTGGGGGTTATGTTTTAACATATGCATTTTGAAGAGACAGATATTCAGTCCATAGTAGTATATATCTCTCAATTTGGTTATTTGTATTTATTTCCCTAATTTTTATAATTTTTTTTTTTGGGGGGGGGTATAGTTCCCTGGCTGGGAATCAAACCCAGGCCACAGCACTGAGAGTGCCGAAGCCTCTGCAGCACAGGGAACCCCAATATTTTTATTTTGAAATAGCTTTAAACTTACATAAAAATTGCAAGAAAAGTATGAAGAATTTTGAATACTCTTCATCCAGATTTCCCAGTATTTTCTAAGAACCAGAGTTACAATGATCAAAATTAGGAAAATAATGGTGATATAGTGCTAATATTTAACCTACAGACTTTATTCAATTATGGCAATCGTCTCAAAGATATTCTTTACATATATGGATAGTTTGATAAGTAGGTGGATGGATGGATGGATGGATGGATGGATGGATGGATGGACAGATGAACACAGAAACAGAGGGAGATACAGAACTACTCCAGGATCCAAATCTTGGGTCATCCATTTTTATTTGTAATGTCTTTTCTCCTTCCTTCTAAAACAGAATGTCCTCAGTCTGGATTTGTCTGATGTTCCTTCGTGATTACATTCATTTTGGGAAGCAGTATCTCAGGGTGATGTATACTTCTCTGTGCATCAAGTAAGAATATATCCCTATTTCCATATGCACAAGTAACAGTTAAAAGGGTTTTGTACCTCAGCAAATAAAACGTTAAAGTATCCATTTATGCCCTAGGGGGAAAAATTGTTGAAAGAAAACACCTTGGTCTGTTTCCACTTCTCTTCATCTTGTTTTGTAGGAATAGTTTCAGTACCCGGGTATAATGAGCACTGTCCCAGAGCCCTTGCAATAGTTACAATTAATAAGTCATTTGTTTTTACCTATCACCTTTCCTGTTTTTCCAGAGCTCAATGCAGCAGTAGGCAGCTGCTCACAGAAGAGGGTGTGTGTGTGTGTGTGTGTGTGTGTGTGTGTATTTGGGGAAAGAGGAGTGGAATCTATATTAAATTGCTCATTACTGAAGCAGGGCAAATGGTGTATGTATTTGGTTCTTCATGTTTTTAACGTTTGTATTTTCTCCTGAACTTAATCATTTGTTCATTAATTTAATAATGTCATTTCATAATATTCATGTTATTAATTATTTAGGTAATGCTTTTCAGCATGTTTTGTCCCAGGCATTGTGGTAGGTGCTGTGACTACAACAAATAAGATAACACTTCTTCTTTCATGGGTCCTGCAATCTAAGGAGAACACAGACAGGGAAGTGAAATGCAGTGGGTAGAGTCTTGTACACAAATGCAGAGGCCATGGGAGCACATGGGCAGGACCTTTCAGCCATTTGGGGGAGTTGATTTACGAACTGAGCTCTAGGTTTGAGAGTAGAGTTCTCAGGCAAAGGTGGCATGGAGAGAAGTGGCCCTCTTAGGGAAGGCGCTTCCATCCACATGCTCTCTGCTCCAGAAACACTAAGCCTGCTCATAAAGACAGCTCTGATAAGGGAAGTTATTTCACGGAATTTCAGGCTACTTCTGATTCTTCTTGGAAAAAAGAAATCCCCAAATTTGAACTTTTGAATACTATTGATACTCCTGGGTCCATTGGTAAACATATTGTATTGCTCATTTTTTATCATCATCATCATCATCATTATTATAGTTCATTTTCCAAAGGCTCAGAAAAAAAAAAAAAGGTAAGCAGCTGCTGAGGTAGTTAATGACTGGGTAATTACCATAATGTTCTGTTCAACACTAGGGCAAATTCTCAACAACTAGGGCATCAAATGGTCTGGGTTAGGGAAGCAGAGCGTAGGGCTGGGCAGGGACGGCCAGAGCCGGGTAGCCTGCCATGGATTTGACTTCAACAGGGCAGCCTCGATCCAAGAAATCAGACTCAAAGGCTGCTTGCTTACAGCACACATTCCCATCTAGTCAGCTCAGCAATCAGAGCTAAACTAATAGACAGTCAGAACAGAACTTAATCACTCCTACCTCTGCTCCCATCTCACATTTACTCTCCCTACCTACCCTATATCCAGTCTGGGTGCCATGGCCTATAATGTTTGCTTTGTAGAAACTTCTAGAACAGGTTAAGTTAAAGAGGCTTCTGTAGGAACCATAACTCTCTCTCTCTCTTTACGGACCATTCTTCCTTCCTATACACCACTGAGTGTATCTTCTCAACAGCCTAAAAGTCTGTCTCCTTTCTCGCTTCTATTCTTCCTTCCTCCTTTCCCCCACTTCTTTTCTTCCTTGTTTTCTTTTTAAGATTTGTCATAGTTCTACACTACAAATAGGATTCATTTAAGTAAAGTATAAAAAGGTAGTTCCCTGGTGGTGTAGTGGCTAGGCTTCGGCACTGTCAACACTGCGGCCTGGGTTCAATTCCCAGTCAGGGAACTACCCACATAAAAAAAAAAAAAAAGTATAAAAAGAAAATAAAAATCACCTGTCATCTCACCATCCAGAGATTATGGTTGTTGAGGTTTTGATATAATTTGTGTCACTCTTGTGTGTTGTGTGTACTCTACACTTTTATGTCCTGGTTATTTTACCTTCGATTGTGTCGTTTGCATTTCTTAACGTCAGTCAGTACTATCTCATGATTGTCCTGTCCGTATTTGTACTTCTCCTTCTACTTGCTTTGTTGCAGCAGGACTGGTAACCAAGGGAATCAAACGGCACTCGGAGAGTTGGAGAACCAGTTTTATTACACCAGCGGGCTCAGAGGAGTTACAGTCTCCAAAGTCTGAGCCCCGACTGGCAGTCTTTTTGGGTTTTTATAGGCATGGGGTAGGGCTGGCTGATGCAGGAGGCAAGTAGGGTTATGGAAGCCACAAGGATAAACTGTAACATGGAGCAGTTTTAACAGTCAACGTGGAACAAGTTTTGTCAACAATAAGAGTTAATAGACAACATGGACCAGTTTTGTCAGCAATTTTCCATGTCGGCTTCTGTGAAGTACTCCAATATGTAACTACCGAGTCTCTCTTTTTTTGACTTCTTTCCCTCTCCAGCGTTGGTTCACTCACTTCTGCCAAGTGAAATTTCCTAAGATATAAATCTAGCCATGTCTTTTCCTGGCTTTAATCTTCACTATCTATCTATCCCTATGCCACGGTCTTCAGAATACTGTTTACATTCTAGCCCTGATACAAGTTTTTCTCGGCTTGGCCCCTTCTAGCCAATCCTGATCTGTCTCTCCTCCTGCCTTCCACTTCAGTCTTTCAAATTCTTGTACCCCTAAGTCTTTGCTCATACTCTTCCCTCTGTTTGGAATACCTTTTCTCTTTCTTAGCATGACAAAACCTATATATCCTTTAAAATTCAACTCAGCACTACTGCTTAGGCACTTCTTAAAAGTTCATTCTTTCAATCTCCATCTCACCAGATGAATCAAGATCTTAAGGTTTGCCCTCTTCTGCTTGCGAGTCTTCCAAAAGCCCAGTATACCCTTACTTGAGTGACTTTTTGGTTATTTTTGTCCTTAAGAATAGGAGCCGAATTTGAATCCCAAGCACCTAACACAGAGTGAGCGTTCAAGAAAAATCTACTGAAAAAAGGAAGCTTTTCATAGTTATCCTTGCTCAGCAGATAGGAATTGTTGTGTCAGACGTCAGCTTCCTTCTGTTGACTTAATTCTAATGTCAGTATGCCTGATGCATGACTCACTATTAATAAATAATTCCTGGAAAATGTCATTTGTTGACATGGCTATGGAGACTTGTCCACTTGTGGAGTTTCCCAAGGATTTCAGAATCCCCCTTTAAAATCCCTTTCTCTGAGCATTTCAGTCACAGATGACTCCAGAGAAAAAGAGTAATAAGACATTTAGCCTAAGGATAAATCGTCTATTGAAAAATATCTCCCACATTAATTTTCTCTTAGGAGCTACATAACAGGAAACCAAATGAGAGGTGACAAATTTGATGAATTAAAATTTAACATACAAATGTTAATGTAACAGCTGCAAGAGTGCTTTGAGTAGATGTCCAGAAAGACAGAAATGTCTATGACTAATGCAAAATACCACTTTCGTGCAAAGAGAAGAACTCTTTGAACCTATCCTAATGAAAGCTTTTCATAAAATTCCAGCAACCTAGATCTGATTCACCATTTTGATTGTAAAATAATCATTTGGTGAATTTGTCACTGTCACCTGTTATAACCTAAGTGTTACCTTAGGCAAAAGAATAGGGCAGTGAGGAGAAGTGAGGGTGGGGAAAGAGGAGAACAGGAAGGAAGACAAAGGAGGGAAGAGATGAGAGACTTCTTAAGAAAAGGTGCAGCTACCAGATCAGCCAGAACTAGATTTTTGGTGACTAAAAACGGATCCAGGACGCCATCTTGCCCTCAAGGTGACCTTTAGCTAATCTTAATAGATTCTAATATTATTAGCATGTTGAGCAGGAAAAAAATCTCCAGCCCTTTTGTTGCCATGACAATTCTGTCAAGGGCCAAATAAGGACAAAGGAATTTCTCCTCCTGCTGGGAAGGAGTAGTCAAGGAGGACCCACTTGGGAATGCCTATAATGCCCCTCCTAAATCTTGAATATTTTATGCCCTTATTCTAACAGAATCCTAAATCTTTTTCTTCTTCAGGGCAGTTGCTGTTCTTTTGGCTTGCCCACTCCCACTATTTTAGGAGTGTACTCTCTTCCCGTCTTTTAACAAATCCTCTGCTTGTTTGGCTTATTTGATGCATCCTTGAATTCTTTTCTGTGATGTTTGTTCACCAAGAACCCATTTTTCGGCAACATAAGGATGAACATTTTTATATGTTTTAAGCAATTATACCACTCAGGTCGATGGCAACTTCATCACAGCCATAGGTGGATGTATTATGAAGAAAATTTGCACTCCAGGACCCTTCAGTAGTTCAGCCTTTTTTCAAGACTTTGGGAGGGATGCTAGCAAGGACGTACATTTTACGTAAAATTTGCTGACGTCAAATACAGAGTCCGGCAGAAGAATGCCCTTTTAAAAGTAATATAGCATAAACAAATGTGTTGTCTTAGTAACTTTAGTAACCTATACAAAAGGGGTGTTATTAGTGCCAGATCCAGTATGTTACCCAAACTGACTAGGACTGTTTATTTTTCTGACTCCCACTTTCCTTCTTTACACTTTCTGCATTGGATGACATTGGTATAGCTGTGTTTCTGAGATCTGGCTAAGGGGACGTTCAGTTGAGAATATTTACATGTAGTTTAGATTTAGTGATATATATTTTACTGGTTCACAGTCACATTATGAATGGTTCTGTTTTTTATTAGCCAGCCTAGTGTGAGCTTGTAGGACTATCCCTCTGCTTCCTGTGCCTACTCACTCAGCTTCCTGACGAGATCAGAATGGGTTTTCAGGTATACAACACCAAATGATGTAGGTATGGGAGAAATAACGTTGAAATGCACAAAGCCAGAAGCAAGTCTGGGGAAAATTCTTCCAATCGTCAAAATGAAAAGGTACAAGCAAAGGACTGAGTTCATGTAAACCCTAGACAAATAAATTCTTTCATTTCAGAAATAGATTTAATACTGCAGGGTATATAATTATAAATGTTTCATGCTTTTTTTTTCTATTTGATTGGAATCATGTTACATAGAATCTTATCAGGATTCCTGTGTTTGTAGAGGATGTAACTGTAATAACATGATAAATAATAAGGACATCTGTATATTAAGTGGCATCCTTTATACATCCAGCTATCTATAATAAAAACAAATTTTGATCAACTATCCTAACAGAAAGAATAAACTTTCTTTTATTTGTATAAAATATTACCTTAAAAATTACTGTTGCATGAAAGGGGAGATCAAGAGTAGATAGCCCAAAAATGTAAAGATATTTAATAAGTATTGTTGGCAATTATTTAATAAACACTTTTTTTAAAATTTTGTTTGTGGTATTTTTCAGGTTTATATATTTGTAATTTGTCATGTTTTTTTATTCAAAATAAATGTTCATTTTTGCACTTAAGTTTACATTATCATTTGTAGTCTTTCTCTTAGAGCGGCTCCATTAATTGTATGAGCTTCAGGCACTGCAAAACCTGGATCTGCCTAACTTATGATTTTTTAAGTTGCATATGAATATGGATCTGTTGCTTTCTTCACTAGGACAGCTCTTGTCCCCTCGCTTGGAGTAACATGGCTTCACCTAGCTCTCAAAACAAAGCCCAGATTTGTAACATTTGCTGATTTCCCTGGTGCAAACATTCCCACGTGGCCAATTTTATGCTATCAAGAATTAGTAACTGGTTTACAGAATTTATGACAGAAGTTAACACCGCAATGGCATGAGCTAGCTTGAGCACAGCTGTGGCCATAAGCAACACTGGGAAACACTCACTGACCAAGGATGAGTTCCTACAGGACCCTTGGGAATAATCTCCAATTACAGCGGACTGATTTCTGCATTTTTCTTTAGATGAAACTATGACTATGTTTTACTCTAGGGAGTCAGTGTGCACATCCTGTTCATAAAGAGGAGTATTTTGAGTGGTGGGGTTGAATAAAATAGAGTGGTTTTACCCCTCAGATGTCAGGCACCTCTGTTTCTTGTTTTAGATGACAATTACAATTCCTTTAGTAAACTCTGAGAAGAAAGAATGAGTGGGAGAAAGAAATGAGATATCCAGGAAACGGCTCATTGTTCTCACCCTGCCCCAGGGCTTCTCTCACGCCCAGCCCTGCTGGTAGGGCCTTGACCTTTCTGTGAAATAAACATTCCTTGGCCTTAGCTCGCAAGAAAATTGGAAGAGCAGGACTCTAAAGTAAGCCAATATTATCCACAGCCTAAGCCAAAGAAAACCAGAAAACTTTTGGCACAAAGATATTGTCTTTAAGAAATTACTTTCCATGTTATACTTGCATAAATTTGTCTCTTGCCTGCCATTTCAGCAGCAGAAGAAAAACATCAAGACCTTGAGTCTGCTGACATCCTGTTGCCCTTTGGCAGCCAAGGTCAAACTGTTTCACCTCTTGCTTCATTTCTGCTCCACTTAGTGGACTCAAAGCTGGCAGATCTGAGGCCGCAGTCTGTCCCACCGATTTTGTTTTCCAATACTGTGTGCTCTAAGTAATACGTATTGCACAACACAATTACATTTTGCTGAAATTTTAGTTTGTTGAGCCATGAGCCTGACAAGTTGTTCAAACCACAAAGTAGCATTTCCTGGAGCAGTATCAGTCAGAGAGAAGCTGTGGTCAAAAGTTAAGTACTAAGGATGCCCCTGGTGAGACCATATGACTCCACATTCTTACTCTAAGATCTTGATTCATCTCCACCTGAAACACTGACATTGTACCTATGAATTTACATGAGGCTCAGTCATCTGAGAACATATCCCAAGACGTATGGTGACCAGTTCAGATGTCTGACCTAACTGTGAAAGTCTCCTGACGGGAAATGACAATTGCAGTCCTGATGTTAATTCATGAGCAATTTGATGCCTCCCGTGTAAAAAATGCAAGTTGAGAAATAAACTTTGTGTCGTTGACATTTCTATACCTTGGAGTACTTCAATAAACTGAAGTAAGAAGCCAGTGTTTTTTACTTTAATAGTGAAATCGATTTGCTTAAAACCAAGCCACATTAACTGACTTAGAACAAGTAAGTAAAACAGTTAGACTCTTAAACCACTCAAAATTGGCCTGTCTCCTATTGCACAAGTTTTCAAGAATACTTTGAGGAAGGCAAACAATAATTTTTTTTTCTAATAATGCCATATCCTGTTGTTATCAAGAATTTATTGTAGATAAAATAGCATTTTATTAATTGGCAGAGAAATTCTACTTGAAAAGATGCATTTTATCTCTTAACGTAGCATTTCCACATGAGGTCTTAACCATTAAAATTTATTATCAACATCTTGCTTCTCTTCCTTCCCAAGAATGTTCTATTTCCAGTCACAAAGCACTGTTGTTTCGAAGCACTGTAAAATAAACATTATGTGTACATTAAAAAATAAATAAATCTTTTTCCAAAAACCAGTAAGTCCTCAGAGGGGGTATTAAAATAAACACAAATTTAAACATATTTTTATAATACTTAACTTCTTTTCCAAAATTCATACACTCAGTCACCTGTTATTGGATGTCTTTTCAGAAATTCTTTCCCAAATGCATTCTCCCAATATACTATGCACAGAGGTCCATTTCTAACAATTATGAAGTCTTGGGGGAGAGTTTAAAGAGATCCACATTCCTCTGCCTAAATATGTGAACATTTCTAAACAAGCTAACAAAATGTTAAATAAAATAGTTCTATCCTCCTACCTTGATAAATATTTATCAATAACATTTTAGAAATGTATAAAGCTATGTGATATGGGCCAAACAAAGGAGTCCTTTGCCCATTCACCATAGACTCCTCTTCCTTAGTTCTTTAGCTCTCAGTTTCACCTTTTGCTAGTCCCTAGCCTTAAACACCCTCTCAATCAGTTTTTCTTTAACTCTAGCTTAAACAATAGGTTGCTCCCAGGCTGAATCAAGGAATGTCTTCATCCTGCCTCCTGTTTTAGATAATTACCCCAAAACTTAAACAATAGGCTTTTAGCCTGTATCTCTCAGATATCCTTTGCCCCATTTGAGCTAATCATTCAGAGAAAAACTTGTAACTTGTGGTTGCCAATTGTATTCCCAAAATGTCTCCAGACTTGATTAGTCATCCTAAAATTTGTGATGTGTGATAAAAACTTAACTGCGTTTGCTAGACTTTAGGTAATTATCCTGGTGGCTGTAAATCTGTGCTTGTTAACTGTATCATCCCCAGGCCATTACTGGATAGGTGGTGACACCTGGGTGGCCAGCAGAGCCCAAAGTCAGCAGGATGCAGATTTCACCCTGTAGTGGTGGCTTATAACAATCTTAAATGTGCATGATAGTTGTTAAAAACTGTACTTTTAGTAAATGACATAAAATTTTACACTTAAAATTGGTCGATGTCATTATATGTAAATAAATTTTAATAAAGCTGATGAAAAAATCCACAAGTCATTGATCATAATGCCTTTCGCATGCAATGTTGTATTCTTCCTGTCTTCTTTCTACAAGATAAATAAACAATGCTAGGTGAAGCCTATTGTCTCACCACATTGATTTTTATTTTGAGCATCAGAGTGCTACCAATGATTATGCAATGAGTATTACAGTCATTGATTCCTATAGCTCTCCCCATGTAATTTTCAGATATTTATCCATTCTCTCTATCATTACCCCAAGGATAGGTATACATCATTTATTTCAACAGTCTGTGAAGGGCATCTTGCTCTGTGCTATATACTGGAATTCAAAAATCAGTCTCTGCCCTTGCTCATAGGCTAGTATAATTATGATCTAATGTGGCAAATGTTTGTATAGATTAGGAATAAAGTGCCATATGAACATGGAGAAGGGAATGATTCGCTCTGTCTGGGTGACTTGAGAAAAGTATAATCATGAATAGTACCATTTCATAAGTACTTATTAAATACCAAAGATCATTTCTAATTCTCCCAATAACTCTTCCAAGTAGGCAATATTATTCCCACTTTAAAACTGAGGATGTAATCTCAAAAACCTTAAGGAACTCACTCAAACTCATGCATGTAAAGAGGCAGAGGAAATCTGGCTGACTCCCAACCCCCTGATGTTTCTACCATATCATGCAGGAGAATGACATCAAATTTCCTCACACCAGTACCAACAGAGAAGCTTGATCTGGAAAGAAGAGTTGGAATTTATCAGTAGTCAAGGGGTAAACAGAACTGCACGAAGAGGGAGAAATTAGTGCACACACACTGAAGCCTGGATGATGGTGTCATGTTCAGAGAACAGTTTATTATTCTCTTTGGGTGGGATACACGTGAGGGCTGGGGCAGAGATACATCAGAGAGAGCAGATAACCTTTTCTCAAAGAGTTTCTCCCCTGTTACTTCCGTCTTCAATGCCACAGACTATCTTGCTAAAATACAAAGATGACGACGTCACACATATTCCGTGTTAACACGAAGGTTTCTGTTTTGCATCTAGAGTAGGTCCAAATGTCTTAGCATGGCACAAGTGCCTTGTTTTCCTAATCTTCGAAGTAAGTATTTTTTAAATATCTATTGGGTTACTTGGATTACTGTAAGGAGATTTTACACACACACACACACACACACACACACACACACACACACCGGTCTCAGCCCAGTTCTATATATAGAAATATCTCAAGTGGTATGTTTTTACTAAATGCTAGTGATTTTTAGTAATTATAATTGTTATGTTATGCTATTCTTTATACTATCATGGACAGTCTGGTAGGTCAAGTTAGACAACTATCAGTAATGTTTTGGTGAAAATAAGCAAGAAGTGCTAAAATTGGAACTAAACCACTTCAATTGATTTTTTGAAAAGTTAACACACCAGGAAGTGTGGTTCAAGTGGTAAGGTATTATGGTTTTACTTTTTATTTATTTGCCTTTGGATGCCTGCCACAAACATTCTTAGTTTGATATAATTAGTAAGTATGACCCAATTGGTCAAAGAACCAAAATAAATTTTGCTCTACGCTAATCTTTATTTTAGATTAACTCTGCTGAGAACATTGTTAAGCTGTTCTCCTTATCAGCAAGAGCATCAGAAGCCAGGATTTCTGTCAGGAAATGGACAAGTTGTACAGCAATTTACGGTAGCTCTCTGTTTTGCAAACTTTCAGGGACTGATGAAATTTAAATGGCAATGCTTCAACTTCCCCCCACCCCCCCCCCCACACACACACCTTGGAAATTCTCAGCAGATAGTGTCTACAAACTAGGAATTTATTACATGGATCACAACCTCAATTGATGAAACAAAATCACTGAAGGCATATTTTTGCTTGTGGAAGTTCTTTTTTCTAAATCTTGTGCACCAAAGATTTAATTTTACCCATGTATATACAAAACAAAAACTTCACAAAATAATACTTAAGCTTATTATATGTGATGCATTATGGTATATTCTCTTTTTAAATTTTATCCTACTGTATTTATTTCCATTATATTTTAAAATACTAGTTATAACCCACAAAATTGATTTTATGGCCTACTAGCGAATCATGATTTGTAGATTAAAAGCATTGCTCTAATCTCTTGATGACAGAATCAAGTCCTTTGCACACCATGCTGATCAGCTACCTTCAATCTGATGATCAGGTCCTGACCTATTGGAAATTTCTCTTTGGCACTCCATAGGGTAAAGTGTTTGGAGTTGAGATGGCCCTAGGCTGTCAAGACTCTGGGGGCCAGTAGTTGTCATCGCTCCCACATTTCTGTTTGATTCCTAGTATAAACTAGATTAAACATTTTTTAAAGTACAAAATGCACTCATTAGTCTGAAGATTTACGTGGTCACTTTATTCCCCAGTCACTTCTTTCCTTGTCCAGAGACTGGTGGGCTTTCACCCAATGAGCTTCTGAGTCAGACAGCTTGGGGTTTGAATTTTAGCTTCACCTTAAGACTCTCTACCTCACTTTCCTTGTCTTTAAAATGAGAATAATGATATCAACCTCATAGTATTCTTGAAACTATAGAAATGACATTATGAAAAGCATGGGCACTGCATCTGACCCAGAATTGAGACCTAAGAAATAGTACTCTCCTTCCTTTCCCTGGATGCTTTACCCCCAGAACTTATATCATTTCCAAACAGCAGGGGCCACAATGCCTGAGCTAAAAACCCACTAAGGACACCACAGATAAGCAAGAATTTTTCTTCGGCAGAACCACAACCCAGTGCTGCAGTCAACAAAGAAAAATTTAGCACAATGAATATAAACATTCCCCTCCCCCCAAATCAAATTTAAAAGCCTGTAAACCTTGTCAACCACAATGTTTATAAGACTATAAAGTGTCCAGAGTATCTGGTTATTGAAAGGTTGTCTTAACTTTCTCTTTAGTGAAAAAAAAAAGAATAAATAAACATAGTATGTAACCATGTCAATTATTTATTTCTTCACTGTGTCAGACATAACAAGAGGATTGTACCTGAGTCCAGTTTGCGTGGGCAGCAGCAAAACTTGAAAGCAAAGAAATCATCAAGCATAAACAGTTTGGACTATCAAGTCTTAGTGATCAACAATGTCTTCTACGCTACCCCAACCAAGTACTATATCCCAACCTCCATCAGATCTCCTCTAAAATGTATTAAAATTATTTGTTTGTCCTTCTGATCTGTTTCTTTAGAGGAGCAAAGTTTATCCCACCTTAATATATCTACATTCTTAGAAAATGCCCAACAGTAGATGCTAAAAGAATGTTTTCCAAATCTTAAACATGAGAAGAACAATGTGGTTAATGTACAAGTTTTTGGTAACCACTTTTTTTCTTTATTGCTGAGATAATCAACCAAACTAACCATGAATTGATTAAGAGGAGTAATGCCACTGATGACCTCATTACTGCTGTGATCTTGTTTTCAGATTTCATAAAATAATTTATAGATGCAATAATCCTCCATCATGCCAATACCATCAGCAGTGTTTTCTGTCTTTTTTCAGTTAGAAGTACATCTGAGAAATTTCAGGGTAATGCCAATGGTTCCCTCACCTGTTCATCCAATGACAATCACACAATCTCACAAATGTGTTCACTAAATAATATTTAATTATGTATACATAGTTAAGGGCGAGTGTATCGTGTGTGAGACATAATCAAATTTCTCTATGTTTTCCACCCATCTGTGCTAACTGGATCTCATGAGTCTTTAAGCTCCTCCACTTCAGAACCTCCAAAAAACACACTAGCTAAGTCACCCACAAGCAAAACCTCACCTTTGACAGCATTATCTCAGAATGATGCCACAGATGAGATTCTGAAAGGCAGCTCTGAGACCACAGCCTTTTGTTTTTCTCTAACTCTTCTCCTTTCACACTTACACTGAATGTGCTCAACATCCCATGGAGACTAAAAGGTCCCTCAAAGATTTCCACCATCACCATTTTTTTTCAGTTTATCATACCTTATTCTGCTTCTTTCACCTTCCAACACAGCCTGGACTCCGTGGTTAGTCAATTCTGCAAATTACTCTCTGTATCGGGGTGTCCAACCTTTTGGCTTCCCTGGGTCACATTGGAAAAAGAATTGTCATGGGCCACACATAAAGTACACTAACACTAATGATAGCTGATGAGTTAAAAAAAAAAACAAAAACACAAAAAAAAACAGTCACGAAAAAAAAATCCCATAACGTTTTAAGAATTTGTGTTGAGCCACGTTCAAAGCCGTCCTGGGACGGAGGTAGGATGTGCCTGCTCCACATAGTTTGTATCAGACCAATTCCTCACCACACACAGCCTGCAGAGACTAGGTCCTGACTCCCACTCTCCCTTCTCTGCCCTTCCCAGGTTAACTCCAGATAATATGAACTGTCAGATAGATGCTCATAGTAGACACAACGATCATTCTAGTTTCTATGATTTTGCTCATTTCGTCATCTCCTCCTGGAATGTTTTCTCCATCCTTCAATCTCCCCAGTCATCTGCAAAAATCTCATCCATCTTTTAAGACTCAACTCAAGGGATACCTCCCCCAGAGATATTTCTCTGTAGTTCTTCTCTAAGAGTTCGGCCTACTCCATTGATAGACAAGGGGAACTGTCCCACCTCTGCGCTTCTATCAGATCCTGGGCATACTGTATCATGGTATTTCCGGACTACTTCAGACTTTTGTTTATACAGCTGCCTTTCCTATTAGACTGCAAGTATGGTGGTGGTAGAATGCATCTTATACCTTTTTGTATTCCTAGAACCTAACTTGATCCCAAACTCTATAAATGCTAATATAACTTATAAATAATTAGATGGAAAAGGGAAGAAAAAGAATTTAAAAGTCAAGAAATCAATTTGTGTTAGAAAGAGAATTTTAGCAGCAATATGAAAGATGAAATGTATTTTTCAGGATTCTTTCACTGTGATAGAAACATGACTTAAATTATCTTAATAAAGAAAGAGAATATAATGCCATATAACAATGAAAATGGTTTAGGTAGGGCAAAGCTAGATTGAGGTGCTCAAATACTGTCCCCAATAAACCTGTACCTGTTATCTGTACACTTTCCTCTATGACAGCACCATTCTCAGGCAGGCTTTCCCCAAGCAATGGCAAAACTCCGGATTCCAAATAATCAATTTAGCAAACCCAGCAAGAAGCAAGAACCTCTCACTTCCCGTGGTTCCAGCACAACCAGCTTTGTCTCTGAATCAATCAATCTTAAATCATTGGCTCCACTTTGAACCCATATGGCCCTGGACAAAGACACAGGCAGGGAAGAGAGACCAAAACAGCCTTAGGGTCACATTCCCCTTCTTAAACTCAGGATTGAAGTAATCTCACCTTAACCACATGGACTGATAAGGGCAGAGGTGAGGATTTCCCAAGGAAAGCCGGAGTTGTGTTTTAAGAAGGTGGAAGGGTGAGTGTCAGGTAGAAACAGCGATGTGGAAGAGACTGAAAAGGTTGACATTGATTCTCAACTGAGTGCTCTTAGCCAGAGCGATGGGAGACCTTGGGATCTAGCGATACGTTTAGGAATTATTTTCTCTCTCCAGAGCAGAACCATTATACAACAAATGGTACCTTTTAGAAAATGGGACAGAGTGGGTTGGCATTATGTCAGCCAAGTTCTCGCAGCAACCCAGAATAAAGCAATTATCAAGGTCAGTATTCAGAATGGAAGAGTAACCCTAGATTTTGAAGCCAGTTACACTGCATTAGTCAAATCTGAAAGATGCAATAGAAATTACACACTTGAATGGAACTTAGTGAACTGCACTTCTATTTTAGAAGTAGCTTCACTGGGTGTGTGCATGGATTTACAGCTTGTGGATATAAAAGAGGTATTCAGCTCATGTTAAAACAGGAAGCCATTTATCATAGGCTTCATAGCCTTGGTGTGCTTAAAATTTTCTGAAATTTAGTATGGAATTGTCATGAATTAAATCATAGGAAGTGGTATATTATGAAAGCAAAAGAGAAAACATTCTACTTTCTTTCTGAAAGCAAATGATTCTGATTAAACAAGTTTTAGGAGTCACATTGTATCCAGATCATTCTACAGATAATGGGTTGATTCTTAACATCCTTTTGGCTGCTACTATGGATAAATAAAAATTCTACTCCTTCTGGGTATTTGCTTACGTCAATACTTTGCGTTGAGTCTGGAAATTAATCCAGCTAATACAGTTTTATTGTTTGGGCAGTTAGCTGTTCATGCCAGAGGCAGAGGGACAGTCATTTCTAAATATTTTCCCATACATGGATTGGTGAGAATTTTACTCTTATTCCCACTTCATATGGGAAGTAAACAAATATTGAATTTTAAAAATCTAAGATCCCCAGATAATACAGGTGCACACACATTTCAAAAATCCTAATGCTGAAAAATTTTAAAGATAAATGAAGAGATATTTCTTAGAAAAAAATTTTTTCTCTTTACATAACGATTCACCATAGAATGTTTCTGTTTAGGTAAGTTACTTAATCAGTTTGGGCTGCTACAGCGAACCACCATGTACTGGGTGACTTAAATAGCAAACATCTCACAGGACTGGGGGCTGGGAAGTCCAAGATCAAAGTGTCTGCAGATTCCATATCTGGTGAGCACCCTCTCCTGGTTTGTAGGTAGTTGCCTTCTAGCTGTGTCCTCACATGATGCAGAAAGGGAGAACAAGGTCTCTGGGTGTCTCTTCTTATAAATGTCTTAATCCCACCTTGAGGATCATAATTACCTCCTAAAGAAAAGCCCCATTTCCTAATATCATCGCAATGGAGTATAAGGTTTCAACATATGGATTTAGGGAAAATGAACATTTGTTCTATAACAGTAAGGTTGAAAACCACTATTTCTATTGTGTTTATTTAACAAATATTTATATAGCATTTACTATGTGTTGATGTTTTTACAAATGACAACACATTTAATACTCATAACAACCCTGTGAGGTGGGCATTATTATTAGCTCTCTTTTACAGAGGACAAACAAGAGCAGAGAGATATTAAATAACTTGTCTGTGGGCAGAGGGTCATAAGGCAAGTGTGTGTGTTGCTGAGATTCCAGCCCTGACAGCATTACCAAGCTCTCTCTGCTCCTACGCAGACCACTTTCTTAGCATCCAGCCCTCCTCACGGCAGCAGGAGAACATCTCACACTCCCTGGAGATCTTCATCTACTCTGGAGAATTAACTTAAACCATCTACAGTTTAATCCCAAAAGAGACATTGAAGCAGCTGATGGTGCAAAGTTAATTACAGTCATCTCTCCATATTCATGGAAGACTGGTTCCAGGACATGCTCCCCACCCAAGTTCCTTATACAAAATGGTGTGGTATTAAAAAATAAAAATAAAAAAGGCTCTTGAGCCATTTCCCTGCTTGAGCCCCCTCCTACCTCTTTGGAGTGTAATTTCTCTCAATAAACTATCTCTTTGTTTCACCTCTAAAAAACAAACAAACAAACAAAATGATGTAGTATTTGCATATAAGCTATGTACATCTTCCTACATACTTTAAATAATCTCTAGATTATTTATAATACCTAACATAAGGTAAATGCTATGTAAATTGTTACACTCTATTGTATAGGAAATAATGACAAGAAAAAAAATCTGTGCTTGTCAGTGCAGATGCAACCATCATAAGCCTAACATAGTAGATGTCAGTGAGGACAGGAACATTTTAAAAAATCCTTTTTCTTTTTTTTTATTATTGTTAAATTTATTAGGGTCATATTGGTTAGCAAAATTTACATAGGTTCCAGGTGTGCAGTTCTACAGTGCATCGTCTACGTGCTGCATTCTGTGCTCACCACCCAGTCAGTTCTCTTTCTAGCACCATGTGTTTGACTCCCCCCCCCTCCTCCCCACTCCCCCTTACCCTCAGGTGACCACTAAACTACTTACTGAGTCCATGAGGTTTTGTTTCTTTGTTGCTTTCAGTTTTATATTCCACATATGAGTGAAGTCATATGGTTCTTGATAAAGAAATATATTTTCTGTCTGCAATTGATTGAATTCAAGGATGCTGAACTGACAAGGAGGGTGGACTGTACCCAGTGAGAAGCCTGGGTACACAAACTTCGAAATGCTTTACCGACATTCTTAGAAATCTAAAGTACCTGGATAGTTATCAGAGCCCCATGAGAGAGGCGAATTCGGAAGACAGGGAATGGATCAGGGTTCCGCACAAAGAACGCCCCCTCTGTATGAGCGGGTAATCTATACCCAATCTTATTATAAAATCATTAGCATGTAATGAATAAAATTTGCAAAACGCAAATTCAAGATAAAGCGGACAGATGAGTGAGGCCGCCATTCCCTCCTCATTTCTTCCAACACTAACGAGTCTCTGAGAAGCAGTTCTCGCCCTTCAAGATACACAGCGGTCCCCACGTGGCCCGAAGGGGTCTGGCCCTTCCCGCCCTGCGCGCCGGGCTCCCTCGGTGCCCGCGGCCCCCTGGCGGGCAGCAGCCCCTGCGCGGCGGCCACGCGCTCACCGCCTCCTCGGGGACGTGGGCGGAAACAGTCCGCCGCGCGCGCACCGGGCGGGCCGGCACCGGCAGGTCCCCTCCCCGCTCCTCCCCCACCCCGCTCCCCCCCGCTCCTCCCCTCCCCCCGCTCCTCCCCTCCCC